>MU749622.1:139881-150765 GCA_026770625.1 Nicotiana glauca | reverse complement strand
GGGGGGGGGGGGGGGGGGGGGGGGGGGAGGGGAGGGGATGATATGAGGGTATGGCAACAACGACTGCCTCTTCAACCAAAATATGAAACCCAAAAATATAATTGTGTTAATGGGATCGGGGACTACGTAGCCAGCCCCGTAGAAACAAGTTGAACAAATTAGCCACAAGAAATGGTAATGTCTTTTTAGCACAACGAATGCTTATGTACTTTAAAAAATGGAACGAATATAGTAAAGTCCCTTTTTTCTATCTTGTTTCCTGTCTAAATGATGAATTGATTCTATCATTTGAAATTTAAACAAGTACTTCAAATACTAGTGCCGTAATGAACATGAGACATCCTCTTCATGAGTACCGTAAACATAAAAATATGCAAGTGCGCTGAAAGGAAAATTCATGCAGTAATTAAGTAAAAAGTGTTTTTATTCACAAAAAATGTGCCAAAAGGCACAAGGACATAAGTTGTAAAAGAAAGCTAAGCTACTGTATCTCTAAAACCCGGAGGAAGAGAAGCATTCACGCCCCTAGGAGAAGGAGGTAGATCCGTCGCCAATTCAATATCTTGGGCTTCATCATTTTGGCCCTTAGCATTGTCACCTTCTAGTTCCTCTTTAGTTACCGAGAACTTAGAACCGGAACTAGAAGAATCTGTAGCATTAGGCCTGGATGGAAGACCTTTTAGCGATTTCGGCGTCAAAGTCTATAACACCCGCTTCAGCCTCTTCCGAAGTTTTTCTACCCATACTATACATGGAATGCATTTTATCAACAATTAGGGAAGTCGCTCGGTGCTGAAGTTCTTCTTTAAGTTGGTTAAGCTTGGCAGAAAGATCTTCTCGCACGGATCTAACGGATCCGAGGCTAACATCTAGGTCATTGACCGTAGAGCTGAAAATGCTATTAAGCTCAACGGTCTACTTATACGTCTTCTCCAATTAGGCATACTGCACCCCAATAGTAGCAAGCTCTTTGGTTTTTGAGAGCAAGGCCGCCTCCAAATTATTTAATCTTTCAGTGGGGGCAACCTCGCGATCGGATGCAACAAGATTGACCTATGGACTTCAGCCCATTTGGCCCTAGCCTCTTCAAATTGGAACCTTAGAGGGGCTACTTCTTGCTCGATTTTTTGCAATTGAGCCTCCAACACAACAGCCTCAGCAACTTCAGCTTCCAATTCTAAGAGGCGAGCATCAGTTTGCTCCTACTTAGCCGAAAGTTGATCCCGCTCAGAGGTAGTTTCCTCCTTATCTCGAATCAACCTTTGGAGCCCTTCGGAAGCAAGAAAATTTTCCTGCGAAATAGAAAATGTAAACTCAAAAGAAATGAAGGATATACCATTGTGGAATTGTGCATGGCATTGTTCAACAAGAACTCTATCTTGAGAGCTTGTATCTTTTCCCTATCTTTTTCTAAAGTCAAAGGCTTAAGATAGTTAGAAAGTTCCACCGACCGGGACAACAGATTGCATCTGGTAGAGACCGAGAGAGTAGCACTCCTCCTCCTTTACGGATCCTGTGAGTATCCAACATAATTTTGCCCCAAGTTCGTATAAACTTGGGACTGGGGGAGCGGAAAATCCTCTTCTTGCATATATGTGGCTGGTGGAAATGATGTAGCAGTTGCTGGTGGAAGCGTTGATGAAGAAGGAGGTGAAGTTGATGGCATTGAAGGGTGAGAAGCAGCTGCGACTACTGCAGTGCTAGTTTTGGTTGCTCATCAACCGAAGACGGTAGGGGCCAGAAACTCAATCTCACGGTACCGAGTGCAGCACTTGGGATCAAGTAACGGGAGTTGGCATTTTCTACTTCGGTTGGTGTAACTAACTCAACATGTTGAGCATTCTGTTGAGTTGATAAAGGTCATTGTCTTCTTTATAGAGAAGCCCCCTTATAACTAGCTTCTCCATCATCATAAATAACCACAATATCTATGGCCAGCTCAGGCATGTCGCTCGACACCACACAACATCCGAAGATGATTCGGGCATAACACTCTTTGCCCCTTTTATTTTTTCCGCCGATCACGAAGGAAAGTCTCGTTTTTGCTTTCTTGTTCTCCGACCGGGGACTCTGAAAAGAAACACTTGCACCCGAAGTGAACCCGGAGATGCTAGTTTGAGTAAATGCCTCCTCAAGAAGCCTCGTCGTATCAGATGATCAGCCAAAACATCCTCTTCAGGGATGACAACCGAGCTTGCGGGTAGACCTGAATTCAATAAAAAGAGAAAGAATTAATCAAAGTTACTTACACGAAAGCAAAGACAAGATGAGTCCAAGTTACCATGATTTTTGGCCTTCCACCGGTATTTAAGGTCCTGTTCTTTCCACGTGCGGGTCTCTGGCATATTGACGTCTAAGATTTTCTAGACCCACTGGTCCTAGCCTTCAACCCTAAGTGATACCCATCGAGTTGCTTAAATAGGCGAAAGAAAGAAGATTAATAATGATATGAGATGATCTCTAATGAAAGAAATGTTAAACAAGGAACTTATGAGTGCGGTTTCATGATTTCACGGAGGATGAAGCTCTTGCCAGAATGATATCATTGGTGGCAACTTCAACAAATCGTTCCATCCACTTGCGGTCGTTGTCATCATCCATACTATGTAGCAGAGCATGGTGACCACGTTTGCTGAAATTTATCATTCTTCCACGGAAGATCTTGAGGGAATAGAGGTTCATCATGTGAGCTAGGGACAACTCCTCCCCCATTTCTTGGCACAGGTGCCGAACCCACCTGGTAGCGGATGCAGAACTCCACAACGACAGAGCCAAGCTCTCCACTCAGAGAAAATACCCCCAAAGTGAAGGGATACATATAGAAATACGTAAAACCCTTCCCTGGCAGGGTTAACCCGCTCCGCCAGATCAGGAGCAATAAAGTCTAAATCCTGGCAACGGTAATCTTCCTTCACAACAGGAATATTAGAAGAACGAATAGAAGAAGGGTATCTGCCAACGGCCCATGTACTTGGGTTAACAAAATGAAATTTCTCTTCGAAGTCTTTAGTTGTGGCTAGACTTCTTGGGATGACGGTGCTCACAGTAGGAGGAGCAACTTCATCGGCTTTGGTTTTGTTCCTTGAGGAGCTACAGTTTTTAGAAGAAGAAGCCATTCTATGTTATAGAAGAAAGAAAAGCTTTTCTCTTATGAAGAAAATTAAAGAAAAGTTGGAGAGAAAGTATGAGATGAAGAGAGTTTGAGAAAGTTTGAAGAATTATGAGATGCGAATGAAGGAGTTTGATGCGTATAAGTGAAGAAATAGGCGGCTAAAATGGTGGCATAATTACCTCGATAACCAAAACTAATGATAAATTAGGGGATGACGTGTGTTCAAGGCATTAAATGCGGAGAGACGTGCGTCTAATCAACCGTCAGAAAATATTTTTAGATAGGGTCAGTGAATTTCCCCCCAAAATAGGTGTTTTCTACCAACTTTTCGATGATATAAAATTACGCCACTGGAAATCAGGGGACTATATGTATGGGGTATAATATGTTTACGTTAAATGATCAGATGAGGAAGTGATGCATGGAGCCAAAGACAGAAGACAGTCGAATCCGAAGGCAATGATCCTATCTGTTATCAGAGAGAATAATACTCACAAAGATGAAATAAATGCTTGCCACCCTGTAACATTAATTGAGGAATATTTTATAGCGTTAAGTACATGATCTGTTGCAAGGAATATAACATTCATTGCCTGCCGTTATGCTTTCTTCAATGGCCCTCATAATTGACGTTAAAGAGAGGATTGATCCTAGGACCTTGTTCCCTAAGTGCAACTATAAATAGTGAGTTCTATTATCATTGTAAAGGGGATGAATTTTCTGGCAAATATACGCTACACTTTATTCAAGCTCAATATATTTTTGTCTTCTTATTTTCTGATATAATTGCTACTGTGCCCGGAAGCCTTGCTCCCTGAATCGTCATTTCTGTTATTTTACCTCAATCTCAAGGCTAAGTATCATACTTTCATCTATAATTTCAGGTTCAAAGTAGTTCACTTATCTATAAACCACGTATAAATTTAACTATACCATTTTACGGGTAAACAAATTCAACTTTATCAAAATAATTCGAGTTAAAAACAATGGTTGAGTCCGTAAATCTTGCCAAAAGGGTAAATACGTCCTTGGCTTTGTACCATTTTCAGTATTCGTCCTCGTATCTTCAACTTAAAAATGAAAAGAAAAAGAATGGAGACACAAACACCAATGTCAAGGAGTTAGGTTTTTGGTTTCTTACGGTGTGCTCCATTGATGGCAGAGACAACTAGCATAAGTATTTTTACAGAAAAAAAGAGAGATCAGATTACCAACCAAACAAGGGGCAAGTGTACACATAGGCATTTTCAGGGATGGTAATTAGAGATTAGCCAGCATTTATTTTATCCTGAAATTTTAAACTAAAAATTTTAAGTTTAGCATAATGCATTGTCTTGAAAAATTGAATTAAAACACTGACTAACTTCTAAATAGCATCCCTATAGAATGGCTATCTGATGTCATTTCTACACCAAAAGAAGAGCTTCCCGGAAATAAAACGTTGGGCCATGCAATTTGGGTAAGTTTATTAGTATAGCTCCATTGGACCTAAATTTAGAGATTTCTCCAAACCCGAATTAAAAGATAGCGTAAATTTTTAATTTCTCCTACTTCCTTTCACTTTCGAAAACGACAATTATCTTCATATTTCCTTTTCTCGTTATATTTTCCTTGTTTTATTTTGTTATTTATGTTGTAATTCTTCCTCTTTCGAATTTGCTTATTATAGGAGATTATAAATTTCGACTATGTGTTGTATATGCATCTTATTTTTACGTTCTCAATCTAACTATTTATCGCCAAGT
Organism: Nicotiana glauca; assembly: GCA_026770625.1. Lineage (NCBI taxonomy): Eukaryota > Viridiplantae > Streptophyta > Magnoliopsida > Solanales > Solanaceae > Nicotiana > Nicotiana glauca. Next base: position 145,908 of record MU749622.1, on the reverse strand, counting down.
ATTGCGAGAACGTTACCGTAGGTGGTCTACCTTACAAGTTGAATTATATCTATACTATCAATAAATCGTTACATGCACATGGCCGATTTATCTGTGTCAAAGAAGATATATATACCACTTCTTTCATTTTATTTTATACTGTTGTGTTTGATTGAAAACAAAATTTAAGTAAGAATGTTATAAAATGAAAGCAATTTAGTAAAATATGAACAAGAAATATAAGCAACTTAGTGAAACATGAACAAGAAATGTAGATAGAGAGAAGAGATTTTCTTCTTCAATTGTGTGTATTTTTTCATTTATTACAAGGCCTTTATATAGGTATAAAAAGTGAAGAAAATGAGATTAAGATCATGGAAGAAGAATAGACATCGACCGTAATGTGATATTTATCATAACAAAGAAAATGATATTTGGCGCATATTAAAAGTTCCGCAATTAGGGTTATACTGTTATACTAGAAAATGACACCTTTTCTAGAACTTCACCTATTGGTGAAATCATGTTAAAATATCATGGTATAGCTAGTTTTTACACTGGTCAATGAAAAATAGCCAGCGTTTACCAAGTCAATGAAAAATAGCCACTATTTTGCTGCAACAGGGACCGGTCTAATTATACGGGAGTTCTAGTGCATTTGTGTACGAACTCCAGCATATTATGCTGGACCGGTATACTTTGCTAACTACTGTAAAATTTGCGGGAGACTGGAGCACCAGTGCTCCAAACTCCAGTATATTATACTGGACAATTATACTTGCTGGAACTCCCGTAAAATTTGCGGGAGTTCCAGCATAATTATGCTTTAACTCCCGTAAAATTTGCTGGAGTTCCAGTCTAGTTATCCTGGAACTCCCGTAAAATTTACGGGAGTTCAAGCATACTTATGCTGGAACTCCCGTAAAATTTGCGGGCGTATTTTTCCGGATTTTGAATAGTGTTTTCGCTCAGATTTAAAGTGGCTAAATTTCGATGACTTTTGAAACTTGACTATTTTTCAACCAGTGATAAATCTGGCTATTTTTAAATTTCCCGCGTGTAAAGATAATTCCGTTAGTTTGTAAAAGTGGATAGGTCTTAAGAGATCAAAAGCATCAATGCTTCTATTAGAATTTTGTAGAGACAATAAATGGTTTAGCAAATCTTGGAAAAACTAGCAAAATATATTCCAATAATGGATTACTACTGAAACTAGAAACTTGCATCACCAACATTGTTACCATCAGTTTCTTGTAATTTGTAAAGTGTTTAAAAAAGAAAAAAAATGGTATAATCGAGAAAACTCTAGTAGGCTAGTGGGTTTGTGAGCAGTGTGAGCGGAAATCTAGTACGTGAGAGGAGAAAGAAAAACTAAGGGCTCGTTTGCTAGAGTGCATAAAAATAATGTCGGATAGTGTGTATTAGTAATACTGAAATTACTTATGTTTGTATTAGTTATGCTAATATATTTCTTATCAATTGTTTGGTTTGATGTATTAAACCGTTGCACGATTTCTAAAAGAAATGTTTGTTTATAAAATAACCTCATAACCAGTCCATCAATTTATCTTTTTAAAAGAAATATATGTTGATGAATGTTTTAATATGAAAAAGATTTTAAAAAAACTATTTGATTGGTTTACCTATATTGTAGAATAGAATAGAATATTTATTTATAAAAAAGAAATATGCTAAGTATTTATTCTCACGACCCGAATTTTCCACCCCCTGGAGTCGTGATGACGCCTACTAATGAAAGTTAGGCAAGCCAATTATTCCAATAATTAACCATTTTTATTTTTAATCCCTTAGCAACAGTACGGAAGACGAAATTTGATATTTTAGATTAATACAAACTGTGAAAGTCTAAGTACAACTCTACCCAGAATTTAGTGTCACAATGTCATAGACTGTCGAAGAATACTACAAATAGGGGGGTTGGAAAGATAAATACACAACTGTTTCTGAAAAACATAGTAAGGAAAGATATAAGGAGACGCCAAGGCCTGTGAATGCCTGCAGGACTACCTTGGGTCGCCTGGTTGGACTAAAGGCAGCAACCTCACTGCGGTCCAAAAGCTGCAACACCGGGATCTGCACACATGGCAGAGTGTAGTATCAGCACAACCGACCCCATGTGCTGGTAAGTGCCTAGCCTAACATTGGCGAAGTAGTGACGAGGCTAGAACGAGACTACCAAATAAACATGTGCAGTTAAATCATATACAGCGGAAAATAAAGGTAGAAATGTACAGGTAAAGATTGGAGGGGGAACACATGCTGCGGGAAAATCAAGTAACAACAGAAGACCAATAAGTAACCGTAAAGAACACGATAACTCAATTATCAGCAAGAATCAAGAAATCAAAGACAAGTGCACGGCATCCCCCTTCGTACTTTTACCTCACATAATCATGGCACCGAATGATCCTTCGCGCATTATCACTCATATCATGGCATAGAATTATACATCGTATGGCACGGTATCACCCTTTGTGCTTTAATCTCACAATATCGGCACGACACCCTTCGTGTATTAACACTCTCTCACAAATATCATGCACGGCATTATCCTTCATGCTTTAATACTCTTTCTTACCCAAGAAACAATCACAAAGCAATAAGGGCAAGGAAATCAATAAAATTATAATAAAATCCCGACAAGGGAACAATAGTATAACAACCATATCTCGGAAAGGGAAACAATATCAAAAGCAATAACATCCCGGCAAGGGAGACAATATCATAAACCTCTTCTCTTTTTCACATTTACTTCACAATTCAATTCACAACTTGAGTCAATGCTCTACAATGTTCAATGGCCAATAATACTTCCACAAATTATTTTATAACTTGATCTAACGCTCATCAATGTTCAATTACCAATAATACTTCCACAAGCCTTGTTCAACAATAGAAATCATCATATAAAATATGAACAATACGAAACGGGGTCACATTAATCATAATATAAGACTCATGAGTATGCTTGACACCAACGTATAGATACCCGTCACCATGCCTATACGTCATACTCAACAATTAACACATACCAAATAAGACACGACTCATAATCCCTCAAGCTAAGGTTAGACCAAACACTTACCTCGATACCACGAACACAATTCAAGCCTCAACTACGGCTTTACCTCTTGTTTCCACCACCAATTCACTTGTATCTAGTCACAATTTACTTAATAATATCAATAAATGCTACATGAATCAATTTTAATGCATGAAAAATAGATTTTTCAATGATTTCCCAAAATATCAAAAATTGACCGGGGCCCACTTGGTCAAAACCCAAAATTCAAACCAAACCCCGATTACTCATTCACCCCCGAGCCCAGATGTATAATTGATTTTGGAATACGGCCTCAATTTAAGGTGTAAATCCCCAAATTTCAATATTCTTAAGTTTTACCCAAAATTCTCAATTCCACCATGAAAATCCTAGATTCTGGGATGAAATCTTATAAAAAGAAGTTAAGGAGCAACTGAAATAAGTTATTTGGGGAAGAACGAGTGTTATGAAAATCGGCTCTTGTGTTTTGGGGTTTTGAAAATTGCAAAATAGCTGAAGAGTCCCGTCGATATACTCCTCTCAGATTCTCACCGCTGACCGCATGAAAAGAAAGGCGGCCGCGGAGCTCCACCGCGGACCGCGAAATATCGAGCGCGGCCGGGAAGGCTTGGCCTTGCTCACCGCGGTAGCGGAGACCCCACCGTGGTCACGAGAATTCACTTTCGGACCGCAAAGTCTGGTTCAGAGACCTGCAACTTCTCTAAACCTGCAACAGTTATGTTCTAAGTCTAAACTCACTCTGTGTCCTATCCAAAACTCACCCGAGCCCTCGGGACTCCAAGACAAACATTCACGCAAGTCCAAAAATATCATAGGGACTTGCTCGTGCGATGAAATCATCAAAACAACATCAACAACCATGAATTAGACCTCAAATTCATAAAATTACTCAAGAACATCCAAAATTTCTATTTTCTCAAATAAAGGTCTGATTTATACTAAACGGACTCCGATTCTTACCAAACTTCACAGGTTCAAGTTATTTATTATTTAAAACTTATACCGGCTCTGCACCCAAAATACGGGATCGATACCATCAATTTCAACATCTCTTTTCCTTTCTAAAAACTCTAATATTTTCTAGAAAATAATTTTCTTTAAAAAATTATTTCTCGGGCGTGGAACTTCGGAATTCGATTCCAGGCATACGCTCAAGTCCCATATTTTCGTACAGACCCTCCGATATTGCCCAATCACGAGTTTGGATCCGTTTACCCAAATGTTGACCGACGTCAACTTAAATTCATTTTAAAAGCAAACTTTATCATTTTTGACAGATTTTCACATAATGACTTTCTGGGTACACTCCTGGACCGCACACAAAAATCAAGGTTAGACAAAAAGGGAGGTTTTAAGGCATTAGATCACAGAATTTATATGCAAAACTAGTGATGAACCTTTTGGTTGATCACATTCGCCACCTCTATAACAATCGTTCATCCTCGAACGGACATAAGAAGGAAGTACCTGAGTTGGAGAAAAGATGGGGATAACTGCTCCATATATCGGACTCGGACTCCCAGGTCGATGCCTCAATAGGCTGACCCCTCCACTGAACATGAACATAAGAGAAACTCTTCGATCTCAACTTATGAACCTGCCGATTTAGAATAGCTACTAGCTCCTCCTCATAGGACAAGTCCTTGTCCAACTAGATAGTGCTGAAGTCTAACACATGGGATGGATCGTCATGATACTTCCGAAACATAGACACATGAAACACTGGATGCACAACTAATAAACTCGGTGGCAACGCAAGTCTGTAAGCCACCTATCCCACTCGATCGAGAATCTCAAATGGGCCAATGAACCTAGGGCTAAGCTTTCCTTTCTTTCCAAATCTCATCATGCCCTTCATAGGCGACACTCGAAGCAATACCCGCTCACCGACCATGAATGACACATTACGAACCTTACAGTCGGCATAACTCTTTTACCTAGACTAATGCTGTATTGTGGGCCGGGCCCGGGACTAAACGGGCATAACGGGCCGAGCTTCGCGGTCCCGAGCTTGGTGGGCCTGGGCTCTGGCGGTCCCGGGCTTGGTGGGCCTAGTGGGTGGAACCGGCCCGTGAAGGGCCTAAGCCCACTATGGTTCTGGGCTTAGCAGGCCGGGCTCGTGGGCTTAGCGGGCCTAATGGGCTTTTTTTTTTAAAATTTTTTTTGTTTAATGCAATTTCTTGTAAACCATATATGTATGTATATATATAAATTGCTCTTATATATGGATATATAAATATATGTAGTATGTATAATATAGAAATATAATTAATAAAGTGTTTGACGAAAAAGTAAAATAACGAAATAATTGTAAAACTAAATTCGCATGCTTAATAAATTAATAATAAAAGTACAACATGAAGCATAATACCTTCAAGAAAAAAAAGTACCAAAAAAAAGCGCGGGGGTAGAATACCCTCAACACAATACTTGATATGCCTCCTTAAACTGCCTGTGCCGGACCCTGTATGAAAATTTAAAACTTTACCACAATTCTTGCACTTTAATACTAAGCCTTCTTCATTTTCTTCTAGCACTTCATAGTATTGCGTAACAAATAAGCGCACTCTTTTCGGAAGAGGCATGATTTAACTTGAAAATTGAGATTGAGAGTTGAGACTTTATGTCTTGAAAAGTGGAGAGTGAGAGATTGAGAGAAATTTAGTTTGTGAAATAAGTTTTGAGTATTGAAATGAAGAAGAGGGAGGGGGGTATTTATAGTGTTAGAAAATATTATTTGTGTAATTTGAATAAAAAACAAAAAAATGGCTATATACACAAATCACAATATGGCCGTTTGGGGTGAGGCCCTAATTTTAAAAATTTTTGTTTTGTAGTATATATTGTATACAATATATATAATATATTTAGTATACTAGTATATTATGTATGTATATAATATACGTGTATATATATAGTATGTTATGTATATATTATGTGTGTGTGTGTGTGTGTGTGTGTGT
>MU749622.1:114742-138168 GCA_026770625.1 Nicotiana glauca | reverse complement strand
AACACACAAAATATATTCTTAAAACTTAAGAGTTGGAACGAGTTTACCGAATTGCCGAACAACTTCTTGAAAATTGAAAATCGTTGAAGACTTGAAGACTTGAATACTTCAATTCACCAACTTCACAAATTTTCACAAAATTGCAATAATAATATAAGCAATTATATAAGAGAAATTAGATATAAATTGAGAGAGATTGAGAGATATTGAGAGAGATTGATGAATTGATGAGTAAAAATGAAAGAATGAGGGGGTATTTATAGTTGAGAATTGGGAAAAAGTATAATTATATAAAATTTTGGGGCCAAATGGCTATTTTTGCAACTTTCAAACGGTAAAAAATGCAGCCCAATGGCGGTTTCTTAAATTTTTGACCGTTGGCTTTTTTTTAAAATTTTTTTTTTTAATTTTACCGTTGAGGCCTGCTAGGCCCACTAGGACCGGCCCAGGCCCGCCAGCCGATCCCGGGCTTCGCGGTCCTGGGATCATGGGCTTACATCTTGTGCCTAGCCCGCCACGGGCTTTTTGCACCATATAGGCCCAGCACGCCAAGACCGGCCCACCAGGCCCGTTAGGACCGCGGACCCGATCCGGGCCCGGTCCAGGACCGGCCCACAATGCAGCATTAACCTAGACTGAGCTGTACGAAGCCTATCCTGAATGATCCTGACCTTGTCCAAGGCATCCTGTACTAGATCCATACTTCTCCCGGTTCAAACCACCCAACTGGTGACTGACACCGCCTACCATATAAAGCCTCATAAGGATCCATCTAGATGCTCGAATGGTAACTTTTGTTGTAGGCAAACTCCGCTAAAGGCAAAAACTAATCCCACGAGCCTCCAAAGTCAATAATACAAGCTCGAAGCATATCCTCCAAAATCTGAATAGTACGCTCGGACTGCCCATCCGTCTAAGGATGAAATGTTGTGCTCAACTCGACCCGTATGCCCAACTCATGCTAAACTGCCCTCCAAAAATGCAAGATAAACTATGCACCTTGATCAAAAATGATAGACACGGTCACACCATAGAGAAGAACAATCTCCCGGATATAGATCTCAGCTAACCTCTGAGAATAAGAGACTGCCATAGGAATGAAATGTGCTGACTTGGTCAGCCTATCAACTATAACCCACACTGCATCGAACTTCCTTTGAGTTCGTGGGAGTCGGATAACAAAATCCATAGTGATACACTTCCACTCAGGAAGCTCAATCCTCTTAAATAAACCACCAGGTCTTTGATGCTTGTACTTTACCTGCTGATAATTTAAACACCAAGACAGATACCCAACAATATCCTACTTCATCCTCCTCCACTAATAATTCTGCTACAAATCTTGATACATCTTAGCGGCGCCCGGATGAATAGAGTACCGGAAGCGATAGACCTCTTCTAGAATCAACTCACGAAGACCGTCCACATTAGGCACACAAATACGACCATGCATCCTCAAAATTCCATCATCCCCAACTGTGACTTTCTTGGCACCACCGTGCTGCACCGTGTCCTTTAGGACACACAAATGGGGATTATCATACTGCCGATCTCAAATACACTCCAACAATGAAGAACGAGAGACTGTGCTAGCCAACACGTGATTGGGCTCAGAGACATCCAACCTTACCAACTGATTGGCCAAAGCCTGAACATCCAAAGCAAGCGGCCTCTCATCGGCTGGAATATACGCAAGATTGCCCATACTGACTAACTTCCTACTCATGGCATCGGCCACTACATTGGCCTTCCCGGGATAATATAAGATGGTGATATCATAGTCTTTCAGTAGCTCAAACCACCTCCTCTACCTCAAGTTTAGCTCCTTTTGCTTGAACAAATATTGCAAACTCTTGTGATCCGTGAACACTTCACAGGACACACCAAATAAATAGTGCGTCAAAGTCTTCAGCACGTGAACAATGGATGCTAACTCTAAATCATGAACTAGATAATTATTTTTATGTATCTTCAACTATCGCGAAACATAAGAAATGACCTTGCCATCCTTCATCAACACTTCACCAAGTCCAAAATGAGATGCGTCACAACAAACTGTATATGGCCCCGAACCTGTGGGCAAAACCAATACCGGCGCCGTAGTCAAAGCTATATTGATCTTCTGAAAGCTCGCCTCACACTCGTCCGACCATCTGAACAAGGCACCCTTCTGGGTCAACCTAGTTATAGGGGCTGCAATAGATGAAAAACCCTCCACAAATCGACGGTGTTAACCCGCCAAACCCAAGAAACTCTGGATCTCTATAGCTGATGCGGGTCTTAGCCAGTCCTTGATTGCCACAATCTTATTCGGGTCCACCTGAATACCCTCTCCTGATGCAACATAACCCAATAAAGAAACTGATCCCAAACAAAACTCACACTTTGAAAACTTAGTATACAACTGACTATCTCTCAAAGTCTAAAGAACAACTCTCAGATGTTGCTCATGCTCCTCCCGGCTACGGGACTAAATCAAAATATCATCAATAAAGACTATCATGAACAAATCCAAGTAAGGCTTGAACACTCGGTTCATCAAATCCATAAAATCTACTGGGGCATTTGTCAACCCAAATAACATCAACAAGAACTCACAATGCGCGTACCGAGTGCGGAAAGATGTCTTAGGGACATCGGATGCCCTAATCCTCAATTGATTGTAGCCAGATCTAAAATCAATCTTCGAGAATACCTTGTCACCCTAAAGCTGATCAAACAAATCATCAATCCTCGGCAATGGATATTTATTCTTGATTGTAACCTTGTTCAGTTGCCGGTTATCTATACACATCCTCATCGATCTGTCCTTTTTCTTAACCAACACCACCGGTGCACCCTAGGGAGAGATACTAGGTCTAATAAAGCCCATATCAAGCAAGTACTGTAACTGCTCCGTCAATTCTTTTAACTCTGGCGGGGGCATACGATATGGTAGAATAGAAATGGGCTGAGTGCCCGGAGCCAAATCAATGTAGAAGTCAATATCCATATCGGTTGGCATACTCTGTAGGTCTGAAGGAAAAACCTCAGGAAACTCATGAACAACATGCATAAATTCCATAGAAAGGACCTAAGCACTAGAATCACGAACATATACCAAATAGGCCAAGAACCCCTTCTCGACCATACGCCGAGCCTTCATATAGGAGATAAAACTACGTGTAGAATGACAAGGATTCCCTCCCCACTTTAAATGAGGCAACCCCAGCAAGGCCAGCAAGGCTAAGGTCACAATGTTGGGATAATAGTCCAAGATAGCGTGATAAGGTGATAACTAGTCCATTCCCAATATGACATCAAAATTAGACATATCCAAAGAAACAAATCTACACGACTATACAACTATACATGAACGATGGACATGATCTACCATAATAGAATCACCCACCGGTGTAGACACATATATAAGAACACTCAAGGAATCACTAGGCATGACCAGATACGGTGCAAAATGAGATGACACATAGGAGTATGTAGATGCTGGATCAAATAGAACTTATGTATCTCTACTACAAACTAGAACAGTACCTGTGATACTGCATCAGAAGCCTCAACCTCAGGCCTGGCTGGAAGAGCATAACATCGGAGCTAGGCCCTACCACTCTGAACTACATCTTTGGGATGCCCTGCTACTGGCTTGCCTCTACCTCTAATACCTCTATCTCCACCTCTAGCACCTCTATCTCCACCTTTAGCACCTTAACCTCCACCTCTAGTACCTCTAGCTAGCTGAGCGATCTGTGGAACACGCACTGCCTGAACCATGGCACTGGAACTCTGATGCTGAGAGTTGCTCGATGCTCGAGGGCAAAATCTAGCAATGTGCCTCATATCGCCACAAGTTTAACAAGCCCTCGGCTGCTGACCCTGACAGCCTAAATGACAACCCTGAAAACTCTGGAGTGGAGGTGCACTGATAGGAGCTGGAAATGCACTATAAGACCATTGATCGAAATACTACATGTGAGAACCACAGCCACCTGGGGCAACGTGAGAAACCTGAAGTGCTGACTGAAAACGCCTAGGAGGACGGCCTCTACCATACGAATCCCTGCCTCGAGACGAGGAACCACTGAATTTGCATGAATGACGAGGCCTCTTATTAGATCCCTGACCACCTCCTTGTGATAGAACCATCTCAACCCTCCTGGCCACATTGGCCGCATCTTGAAAGGAAATCTCGCTCCATGTCTCCTTAGCCATCTGAAATCGAATAGGCTGAATGAGTACCTCAATAAACCTCCTCTCTCTCTCTCTCTCTCGCTCTCTCGCTCTCTCTCTCTTAGTGGGAAGTATAAGAAGAGCATGACAGGACAAGTTAATAAATCTAGTCTCGTACTGAGTAACAATTATAGAACCCTGCTGAAGACGCTCAAACTACCTCCAATAGTTCTTCCTCTCAGTGATAGGAAGATACTTCTCCAAAAATAGCTAAGAAAACTAATCCCAAGTAAAAGCTGGTGACCCAACTTTTTACTTGGGACCCAACTGGTCTACCCAAACAATAATCTCTCCACCAAGTCTTGGCGGATCCTGACAAATGAAAAGTAGAAAAGTCGATCCCATTGGTCTCCACTATCCCCATGTTCCGAAGAACCTCGTGACAGTTGTCTAAACAATCCTGGGGATCCTTAGAAGATGTACCGCTGTAAGTGGTAGTGAAGAGCTTGGTAAACCTATCCAATCTCCACAAGGCATCAGTAGACATAGTTGGCCTCTCTCCGCTCTGTGCCACAATACCAGGCTGAACTACCCCAACTTTCTGAGCTGCTGGAGTCTAAAACTGGGGAGCCCTCTACTCCGGAGTGCAAGTAGCAAGTGTCTGGGCTCCTCCTCCATCCTGAGAGACGGCTAGTGCCACATGAAGCAAGACTGCCTGGGCAACACTCTCCATAAGGCCCACTAGACAGACCAGAACATCTTGAAGTACCAGGGTGGCGATGAACCCCTCTAGGACCTGGGTTGGCCCCATTGGAACTGGCTGGGCTGGAACCTCCTCATCAAACTCAATCTGAGGCTCCTCCACTGGTGCTGCTACTCGAGCTTGGGTTAAGTTCTACCTCTACCTCGGCCTTAGCACTACCTCTGCCTCTGCCCCTTGTAGGAGCTGCTACTGGGGGCTTGGGCTACTGTTCAACTGATGAAGAGGTACGTGTTCTCACCATCTACGAAAAAATAGAGTGGAAGTTCAATTAGCATTGGGAAACCAAGTCGCACGGTAGAAAGGAATAGATGTGAAGTTTTTCCTAACTCTGTAGCCTCTAGGGGATAAATACAGACATTTTTGTATCAATCCCTCATACTCTAATAAGCTTGTCCATGAATTGTGAGATCTAAGTAACTTAGAGCTCTGAAAGCAACTTGTCATGACCCGAATTTCGCACCCTCGGGAGTCGTGATTGTGCATACTAATGAAAGTTAGGCAAGCCAATTATTCCAATTAATTAACCAATTTCATTTTTAATCCCTTAGGAATTCCACACAACATAGCAAAAATTTGATATTTTAAATTAATACAAACTGCTGAAGTCTAAGTACAACTCTACCCATAATTTGGTGTCACAATGTCACACACTATCTAAAAATACTACAAAGAAGGAACAATAAGGAAAGATAGAAGGAGACGCCAGGGCATGCGGACACCTGCAGGACTACTTCGGGTCGCCAGGTTGGACTGAAGACAGCAACCTCAATGTAGTCCAAAAGCTATAGCACCAGGATCTACACATAGTGCAGAGTATAGTATTAGCACAATCGAACCCGTGTGCTAGTAAGTGTCTAGCCTATCCTCGGCAAAGTAGTGACGATTATAAGACCAGACTACCAAATAAACCTGTGCAATTAAATCATATACAACGGAAAATAAAGGCAGAAATGTATAGGTAAATATTGGAGGGGGAAAATATGCTGCGGGGAAATCAAATAACAACAAAAGACCAATAAGTAACCGTAAAGAACACCATAACTCAATTATCAGCAAGAGTCAAGAAATCAAAGACAAGTGCACGGCATCACCCTTCGTGATTTTACTCTCATCCTCACCATAAAAATCAATATAATCGGCACAACATCACCCTTCGTTATTTTACCTCACATAATCATGGCACGGAATGATCCATCGTGCATTATCACGCACATCATGGCACATAATTGTACATCGTACGGCACGACATCATCATTCCTGCTTTAACCTCACAATATCGGCTCGACATCACCCTTTATGCATTAAATCTCTCTCACAAATATCATGTTGGACATCACTCTTCGTGCTTTAACACTCTTCCTTACCCAAACAACAATCACAAAGCAATAAGGGCAAGGAAATCAATAAAATTATAATAAAATCCTTGCAAGGGAAAAATAGTATAACAACTATATCCTCGCAAGGGAAATAATATCAAAAGAAATAAAATCCCGGCAAGGGAGACAATATCATAAACCTCTTCTCTTTTCCACATTTACTTCATAACTCAATTCACAACTTGAGCTAATGCTCTACAATGTTCAATGGCCAATAATACTTCCACAAATTATTTTACAACTTGAGCCAATGCTTTTCAATGTTCAATTACCAATAATACTTCCACAAGCCTTGTTCAACAATAGAAATCATCATATAAAACATGAACAATACGAAACGAAGTCACATTAATCATAGTATAAGACTTACGGGCATGCTTGAAACCAACGTATAGAAACTCATCACCATGCCTATACGTCGTACTCAACAATTACCGCATAGCAAATAAGACACAACTCCTAATCCCTTAAGCTAAGGTTAGACCAAACACTTACCTCGATGCCACGAACACAATTCAAGCCTCAGCTACTGCTTTACCTCTTGTTTCCACCACCAATTCACTTGCATTTAGCCACAATTTACTTAACAATATCAATAAATTCTACATGAATCAATTCTGAAAAATAGGTTTTCCAATAATTTTCCTAAAAAATCAAAAATCGACCCCAGGCCTGCTTGGTCAAAACCCAAAATTCGGACCAAAACCCGATTACCCATTCACCCCTGATCCTGGATGTATAATTGATTTTGGAATCCGACCTCAATTTGAGGTCTAAATTCCCAAATTTTAATATTCTTAGGTTTTACTCAAAATTCCCAATTCTACCATGAAAACCCTAGATTCTAAGATTAAATCTTGTAAAAAGATGTTAAGGAATAAAGGAAATGAGTTAATAATCACTTACTTGTATTTTGGGGAAGAAAGAGTGTTTAGAAAATCGCCTCTTTTGTTTTAGGGTTTTGAAAATTGTGAAATAGCTGAAGAGTCCCGTTTATATACTTCTCTCAGATTCTTACCGTGGACCGCATAAAAAGGACGACAGCTATGGTGCTCCACCGCAGACCGCAAAATATTGAGCGCGGCCGCAAAGGCTTGGCCTTGCTCCCCGCAGTCGCGAGAATTCACTACGGACCTCAAAGTCTGGCTCAAGGACCTGCAACGTGTCTGAACCTGCAACAGTTATGTTTTAAGTCTAAACTCACTATGTAGCCTATCCAAAACTCACCCGAGCCCTCAAGGCTCCAAGCCAAACATGCACGCAAGTCCAAAAATCTCATACGGACTTGCTCGTGCAATTAAATCATCAAAGTAACATTAACAACCATGAATTACATCTCAAATTCATAAAATTACTTAAGAACATCTAAAATTTTTGTTTTCTCAAATAAAGTTTTGATTTATACTAAACAGACTCCGATTCTTACCAAACTTCACAGGCTCAAGTTAATTATTATATCAAACTTGTACCGGGCTCCGAAACCAAAATACGAGCCCGATACCATCAATTTCAACATCTTTTCCTTACCAAAAACTCTTATATTTTTCCAGAAAATAATTTTCTTTAAAAGTTCATTTCTCGGGCTTCACCTAACACGCCTACTTCTACTACCACGCCAATGGTTCAGGAGACCCTGGCACAGTTCATGAGAATGTACACCACTTTAGCTCAGGCAGGGTTGCTTCCCCTTGCTACAGCTATATCCCAGGCCGGGGGAAGAGCACAGACTCCTACCGCACACACTCCTAAGTAGCGAGTGCATGTTGATCAGGTCTCGAAGATTATTGTTATGCAGCTTGTAGCCCCAGGACATCCCAAGGACAGGGCAGCAGCTTCAGAGGATGAGCAGCGAAGACTTGAGAGGTTCAGAAAGTATGATCCTCCTGTATATAGTGGGTTAGCATTAGAGGATGCCTTAGGATTTCTAGATGAGTGCTACTGTATTCTCTGTACCATGGGTATATCGAGATCGAGCGGGGTTTCCTTCACTACTTTCTAGCTTCGAGGAGCCTCCTATGAGTGGTGGTGCACCTATGAGTTAGACAGTCCGGATGAGGCTACTTCGCTGACTTGGACCCAGTTTTCAAATCTATTTCTGAGAGAGTTTGTTCCTCAGAGCCTCAGAGATGCATGGCGCGCTGAGTTTGAGCATTTGCGCCAGGGTTCTATGACTGTCTCAGTGTATGCTGTCCGTTACACTAGCTTCGCTAGACATGCACCAGCCTTGGTTTCTATTGCTCGCGAGAGGGTTTGCCGGTTTATTGAGGGGCTTATTCCCAGCATCAGGTCTAGCATGGCTCGTGAGTTGGAGATGGATATTTCTTATCAGCAGGTGGTGAGCATTGCTAGGAGGATCGAGGGTATGCATGCTTGGGAGAGAGAGGAGAGAGAGGCCAAGAGGTCTCGAGAGTTGGGCCATTTCTCTGGTGCCTGTGCCCTAGCAGCAAGTCGTCATGGTAGTTATTATATGATTCGCCATGTTCATTCAGCTCTTCCAGCAACCAGTAGTGCTCCAGCTTCTCATAGGCCTTATGAGCCTTATTATGCACCTCTGATTTCTAGTGGGCCTCCTGCGCGGGGTGCTTTCAGAGGTCAGTCCAGAAGACCTGGCCTGAGTTAGTCACAACCACCACGTCCTCCTAGAGCTTTTTTTTAGTATGGTGACATCTGCCATGTGGTGAGGGATTGCCCCAGACTTGGGAGGGGTGCACCTCCACAGACTTCTCAGCCACAACGTGCCCCGCAAAGTTCTCAGGCTATGGTTACAGCTCCAGTTACTACCCCACCTTCTTAGCCTGCTAGAGGTGGAGGTCGGAGAGGTAGATGTCACCCTAGAGGGGGAGGAGAATCCCAATACTATGCCCTTCCTGCCCGTACCAAGGTTGTTGCCTCTAATTTTGTCATCACAAGTATTATACTAGTTTGTCACAGAGATGCATCGGTTCTATTCGATCCAGGCTCCACTTATTATTATGTGTCTTCTTATTTTGCTCCGTATTTGGGTGTATCTCGGGATTAATTGAGTTCCCCTATTTACGTTTCTACTCCTGTGGGAGATTCTCTTGTTGTGGACCGCATTTATCAGTCGTGTTTGGTTACTCTTCGTGGTTTTGAGACCAAAACCAATTTATTATTTCTTAGCATGGTAGATTTTGATATTATCTTGGGCATGGACTGGTTGTCGCCCCATTATGCTTTTCTTGATTGTCACGCTAAAACCGTGACACTGACTATGCCAGGTATGCCGCGTGCTGAGTGGAGGGGTACTTTGGATCACACTCGGGGTAGAGTTATTTCTTTCCTTAAAGCTTACCGTATGGTTGAGAAGGGTGTGATGGGTATCTTGCCTATGTGAGAGATGTCAGTATTGATACCCCTTCAGTTGATTCAGCTCTAGTAGTACGGGACTTTTTCGATGTGTTTCCAGTAGATCTTCCAGGCATGTCGCCTGATAAAGATATTGATTTTTGCATTGATCTGTTGCCGGGCACTCAGCCCATTTCTATTCCTCCGCATCGTATAGCTCCTCCTGAGTTGAAGGAGTTGAAGGATCAGTTACATGAATTGCTTGATAAGGGCTTTATTCGACCCAGTTTATCTTGGGGTGCTCCTGTCTTGTTTATGAAGAAAAAGGATGGTTCTATACGTATGTGTATTGATTATCGTCAACTGAAGAAGGTTACAGCAAAAAACCGTTATCCTTTGCCTCGTATTGATGATCTGTTTGACTAGCTTTAGGGTGAACGGATGTTTTCTAAGATTGACTAGCGCTCAAGTTACCATCAGTTGAAGATTCGGGAGCCAAATATCTTGAAGACTACTTTCAGGACTTGGTATGGTCATTACGAGTTTCTTGTTATGTCATTTGGGCTTACCAATGCCCCATCAGCCTTTATGCATTTGATGCATAGTGTATTCCGGCCATATCTTGACTTTTTTTTATTGTCGTTATTGATGGCATTCTGGTGTATTCCTGGAGTTGGGAAGATCATGAGCAGCACCTAAGGACAATGCTTCAGACTCTAAGGGAAAAGAATTTATATGCAAAGTTCTCAAAATGTGAGTTTTGGTTGGATTACGTGGCATTCTTAGGCCATGCGGTATCGGGTGAGGGTATTCAGGTGGATTCAAAGAAGGTAGAGGCACTGCAGAGTTAGCCCAGACCATCTTCAGCTACAGAGATCCGTAGTTTTCTCGATTTGGCGGGTTACTACCGTCGTTTTGTGGAGGGGTTTTCATCGATTGCAGCCCCTATGACCAGACTGACCCAGAAGGGTGCTCCATTCCAGTGGACGGAAGGGTGTGAGGCGAGCTTTCAGAAGCTCAGGATAGCTTTGACTACAGCCCCAGTTTTGATATTGCCTACAGGTTTGGGGTCTTACATTTTTTATTGTGATGCCTCGAGGATTGGCCTCGGAGTGATGTTGATGCAGGACAGTAGGGTGATTTCCTACGCATCCAGACAGCTGAAGGTACATGAGAAGAATTACCCGGTCCACGACCTTGAGTTAGCTACCATTCTTCATGCCCTGAAGATTTGGCGCCATTATTTATACAGTGTACCTTGTGAGTTTTATACTGACTATCGGAGCTGGCAGCACATGTTCAAGCAAAAGGATCTAAATTTGCGCCAGAGGAGGTGGTTAGAGTTGCTGAAGGACTATGATATCACCATTCTGTATCACCCGAGAAAGGCCAATGTGGTGGCTAATGCTTTGAGTCGTTGGGCAGAGAGTTTAGGGATTTTGGCTTATCTACCAGCATCGGAGAAGCCTATGGTGATAGATATTCAGGCCTTAGCCAGCCAGTTAGTGATGTTGGATCTTTCGGAGGCCAGTCAGGTTCTAGCTTGCCTGGTTTCTTGGTCTTCCTTATTTGAGCATATTAGGGAGCGTCAGTATGATCACCCTCATTTGGTTGTCCTTAAGGACAAGGTTCAGCATGGTGATGCCAGAGATATGACCATTGGCAAGGACAGAGTATTAAGGATGCAGGGTCGGGTCTGTGTACCCAATATTGACGGGCTTCGGGAGTTGATTCTAGAGGAGGCCCATAGTTTGCGGTATTCTATTCATCCGGGTGTCGTGAAGATGTCCCAGGATTTGAGGCAACACTATTGGTGGAGGCGGATGAATAAAGATATAGTTAGGTTTGTATCTCGGTGCCTCAATTGTCAACAGGTGAAGTATGAGCACAAGAGACAGGGTGGGTTGCTGATACGCTCAAATTAAACTTTAATTAAATAGTGTAAGGCGGTCAATGTCGAATATAGTAACCCAACAAGTTTGGGGTCGAATCCCATAGGGAATATGTGTGAAAATGTTACTCGATTAGTGTGTCACTCGACTTAAGTCGTAATTCTATCCGGTTAATGGTAACAAGAATATGGTATCATTGTGATTTAAAGAAATAACTAATTGTGATATTGAGAATGTAATTAATTTGATTAAAGAAACCAAGGTTGTGTCCCCTTCAATGAAGTGTAATGTTATCGGTGTTAATATAACATATTTCTAATGGAAGGTTCTTTTGATATGCAAATGATTTCTAAATAACTACCCAATATTTTTCAATAGTTGGGTAGTATTTCCTCTTTATGATTTTCCCAAATATAAACATGTTGCAATTAAGAACAATTAATATATACCAAATAAAACTCACTTATTCCTCAGCGATTCTATTAAACAAGGTTTAAAGCCTTGAGTCTTTCATATTCACTTCTACCAAATTCTAACCCACTTTCTCAAGCAAAGTAAGAATTTAATGGCACATCTTAATGTTTGCAACCACCAACAATAAATGAAGAATGAGAAGTAAATAAATATCAACCAACTATTATATATATTCAATAGTAAACACCCATTAACATAACACCCATTTAGGGTCCACAACCCTAGTATTTAAAGTTATCTACACATACTAAAATACAAAAGGATGAGAATATTTAATGCCATAAAGCTTACAAATTACAAGATTCTTCCTTCAAAAGTTTCCAAAAGAGAGGAATGTTAAAGCCTTCTATTTTAGCCCCAAAATCAGACAAGATGCCGCCACAAAACCCTAATAAATCTATTTATAGTGGGTCAAAACTCGGGACAAAAATCAGACAAAAATACCCTTTCGGTTAAATATGCGACCGCATATCTATCGCATAACAGACATGCGGTTCGCATTCTTGACAATGCCATCGCATTTCAAACCCTAGTTTCCAAGCTATCACCGCATTCACGTTTTGCAGTCCGCATTGCTGATATGCAATCGCATTTCGTGATGCATTTTCCACCTTCAGCAACCTTCATGACGAGTTTGCGGTCCATTATACGGTCCGCAAACACGCTATGTGATCACATTTCTTGCACTGGACTTAAGTCATCTAATTTTTGTGGTTTGCAATTTCATGGTGCATTCTGCGACCCGTATATTGGATTTGCGGTCCGCATTTCAACATTTGCGATGCCTTTTACTCGTTTCTTGCCTTTTTGTGGCTTTTCATCTCGTTCATGCTCTTAACTCCTTAAACTCATTCACTGCAAAAACACTAAAATTACACAAGAATACAAGATAATTGCAGTTAAAACAAGCTAGAATCTAAGCAATTTGTATTAAATGTGCCAAAATTCTCTGGCACATCAACACCCCCAACTTAAACTCTTGCTTGTCCTCAAGCAATTAAAACAACACTATCCTATTCTAGACTCCATCTAAAAGATATGAAACAATAGTGACCGTGGACGGTGTTCATTATCAGTACTACAAGCATGCATTTTTGATTGTTTACCCTTCCTGAACCATCAATATTTACACAGAAACTAATCAACTTGTGAAACTCTGAGCCTTGACCAATTTGACAAAATGTTACCCACAGCTGAGTGTACTTGCATTTGACTCAAAAGCTCAACTTACGTCCAACCTCACAATTCATGTGCCCTTACTAGAAAGAAAGTCACAAACTCACAATTATACAAAGATAACAAAAAGGGAATTTATAAATACACTCACTCTCAAAAAGAGTTTCAAGTGTTATAACATACCATACCATAGGTTTGCCTTTATTTCAATTCATCGCTTTATTCTAAAAACATTCGAATAGAGATCCCATAAGGAATTTTTTAAGCTTGTAATGTAGGTTTAGGGAAGGGTCGGATAAGCATTTGGGTACAAGTGACTACACCCTCCTTGAACACTACTCACATTTTTATTTCATGTTGCTCTTTGCTTCTTTTCAAACCACATAGCCCTCACTAGCTTCAACTTTTCTACCATTTAGCCACCTCAACTACCTCTTTTATTCTCTTCAAGACTCCCTATGTATATATACTCACAACTCCTAATATTTTTTCTTCTTTTGCTTTTCTCTTCTTCTTTTTTTTTTTTTTTTTATATTTTGCTTTTGGAGCTTGAGTAGTTTCACATTTTGAGCTACACTTTCCTACACTCACTGCACAACCCTGCCAATTTCCAGCTTGATACCACACCCCCAACTTAGGCTTCAAGCCTTATTCTTAATGTTCAAGGAGGGACGGGTTCAAAAGAGGGAATTATTTTATAAAAAGGGAAAGGTTTGTAATGAGGTAGCCAAAGAAAAGGTTAAAGGCTCAAATGGGGTGACTAGTGATACTATCTGTACAATGGGTGGCTTGAAAGGCTAACTGGTTTTCCAAAAATCACAAAGACGGCCTAAGGTCATTTCTCCAACCAAATATAATTATTATAAGCATTGAAAAACCAACCGGGCAAGTTCTATATGGCAGAAGTCAACACAAGAATTATTTACACACAGACTCACACACATGGCACATGAACTATTTGACTCACATAGTTTGAAGCCCTCGAGTCAACAATTGGCAACTCAAAGCTTTCATCATATACACAAGTATAACTCTAGGTAGACAAAGAGTCACAGAGCGAGCCTCAAGTTCACAAAGTTGATATATTTTTTTATATTAATGGAAGGGTATAAGCTATATACAGACACACATGCTCGAGACTAAACAATTACACCAAGCTGGTCAAGATGCTTCATTCTACTATCCTGGATCTACTATTACACCCTTGGAAAAGAACCCAGCGAAGAAAAACCAAGGGGAATTCATTGCTAATTACTAAAGATGGACATGCAACTATCTACTTTTTTATATACAAGGATAAATTATGTACTAAAATCACAAACACCAATATATACAGAATCACAAAACTCAAATAAATATGGAAGTTTGCTTATAAAGCACAAAAACATAAACATGTACAACAGTTGCCAATTTCACAAAAATATATACAAGGCTACCACCCCCAACTGAAAAGCATGCATTGTCCCCAATGCATAAGAACAAAAAAATAGAGTTTAGGGGCTCCCTGAGGCGCACTACGCGCTATGGGAGTCGGAAGTCGGCTAAGTGATCATGGTTTCACCCTCTGATGCTAAAGCTGGGACCGATGAGATCTCAGTCTGAGGAGTGACCTCCACTGATAGAGAGGGAATCTCTGGCTGACCCAATACTAGAGCTGGGGTCTGTGAGCTGCTAGCCTCACCCACTGATGGTTGAGTGGCTGATAGATCTGCAGGGGCGACCGTGTTTGCTAGCGAATGTGCTATTGCTACCTGAATTGCTGCTTGTTCCTCATCCTTAACTGTAGGTGCAAAAATCTACTTGCCCTTCTCCTGAAGGCCTTCATCCTCCTCGGACCGTGACTCCTCCTCATCCTCTCCCTCGTCTCCCTCCTCACCCTCGGAATCTATAGAGTGCCTGGAATCCTGGTCAGAAGGAATCTCAATATGTGCAGAAGGAGCTGGAGGCTGGGAAGCTCCGGCAGTCAGAGGTGCAATATCTGTCATCAGCGTTGAGAAGTCAAGGTCCAGGTCAGGTGCTGCTGTGTCTACTCCATGCTCACCTTCCTTGGGCAGGAAGGATGATAGATCAAACTCCAGAGACTGCATCTTGTGGAGTTCCGTCTTCATAGTGGAAACTTCCTCCTAAAGCTTTGGTAGGTCACTAACCTCACCCCACTCTATCTTTTCAACCCTCATCTCAAGTTATTGCAGGCGATCCCCATAAGATGCTTGTTGTTGTTGGAGTGCAGTCACTGAGGATTGTATCAGAGTCAAAGGTTGCTTGATGAGGGTGGGCAAGTTCTTCAGAAGCTGGTCTACCTTAGCATTGGCATGCTGAGCTAAGAGACCAAGCCTCGACACGGCTGGCAGTGCAGCAAAAGGCTGAGCAATGGTGGACTGAGAGGTGGGCTGTGAAGTGGAAGTAGATGCAACTGTAGCCTGGGGGCACAGGAATCTGGGAACCTGATGGCTCCATATCAATTGGAGCCTGAACCTTTAGGGGGCCAACAGTGTCATAAATACACGTGATATCACTATCCTTTAGAGCCTTCCTTGCCTTGTTAGTGTATGGCATTGTAGGGACTTCCACAGCCTTACAGAGGGCTGTGATCAAGCAGGGGAATGGAAGTGAAGTGGCGTGCTGCTTTGCCCAGATCCCTATATCTCGGAAGATAAGAGAACCCACATAATCTTGATGCCCTCCATAATACGTACAATGAGAAGAGCTTTCTCAATGCCTATATCAGTCTTATTTGTGGACGATATCAGTTGAGAGGTGACAAAGCTAAGCCAAAATCGACCCTCTCGTGTGAGATCCTCCTTGTATAATTTTTGCACAGGGTTGATCCAAGCAGGAGTCCCCCTGGCTATCAGAGAAGCTATCCAACTACACTTATTTTCCCGGTTCTTCCATTTGGAGGTATACTTAGTTGTGCATGATCTCCAGCCATGGAAGTAAAGTTCATTGATCGTCTTAACACTGCAGAACACACTTATCCCTCGAACCAATACAGTGTCACAAAAAACCTGTTGCGCTTGTGATGAGCAGTTCTGGAGGCTCCATACGAGGCATAGAACTAATGGACAAGAGTCTCATTATAGTCATTGGGCAGCTTAGTGAAGCACTCCCATTTTCTTGCTTTGATGTTCTCCCATATGTGGCGGTACTGCTCTTGTAGTCCTTTCAAACTCGGTTGTTTTTCAGCCAAGATTTTCCGTTTGGTGAGCCCTTCTCTATATAGTGCCCTGGTTCCTTCGACCCTAAATCTGAGGTGGAAGTCATCCCTGCTTTTCCTTCGTGCCTCAGATTGAAGGCCAACTGAGGGCAAAGTCTCCTCCTCATCAGACTGGGAGGGACGTAGAACATTAGGGTCCGTTCGTGATCATTTTGCTTGTGATGCGTAACGACTGGAGGTGGCCCTTTTTTAAGTAGAGATTGTATATTTCTTGGGAGCCATATCTGCATAGTGGTGAAATGTGAGAAACATAGTAAGCAAAAATACAACAACAACAACAACCCAGTAAAATCCCACAAGTAGGGTCTGGGGAGGGTAGTGTGTACGCAGACCTTACCCCTATCCCAAGAGGGCAGAGAGGCTATTTCCGAAAGACCCTCGGCTCAATATGATAAAAACGACAAAAAGTCAAAAGAAGAGAGTATTAGTATAGTAAGCAAAAATACAACAACAACAACAACCCAGTAAAATCCCACAAGTAGGGTCTGGGGAGGGTAGTGTGTACGCAGACCTTACCCCTATCCCAAGAGGGCAGAGAGGCTATTTCCGAAAGACCCTCGGCTCAATATGATAAAAACGACAAAAAGACAAAAGAAGAGAGTATTAGTATAGTAAGCAAAAATGAAAAGAAAATATGAAAAGAAAAAAAAATTTCTAAGTCCGCGATAGGTATGCGATTGGTTATGTGATCGCACACATAACCACCATACAGATCGCAAACATGTCGCAAACATTCAGACTGGTGAAATGATCTAAGTATGCGATTGGTTATGTGATCGCACATCCATTATGGGGTTCGAATATCCATCGCATACTTGATTGCTAAGAAAACAACAAACACAAAATGCGATCACAAAACACATCGCAAAGTTGGATTTGCGATCGCAAATTTGCCGCAATCAACATGTCAATAAACTAGGTCTAACTATCTCAGTATGTGGTGACTTTTCGGTCCGCATATCAATTATGTGATCGCAAAGTCACCACATTTTGTCATCTTCCTCGGCCAGCTAGGGTTCACTTATACGGCAGAAATGCGGCCCGCATTTTGATTATATGAGCTGCAAACTTCATTGTTCCCAACGATTTAAGTCAACCATTAACAATGGCGGTCCTAATTTTTACTACCCAGCACCATAAAACACATTACTTAACCAAAATCACATTAAGAACAAATATCTAACTATAAAACACAAACAAGAAGAAAGAAAAAGAAACATGAAACAACAGGAGAAACAAAAAAAAGAACAAATGTACAAACTAAACCTAGAAATAATGGAATTGGGACAAGGAAAACATACCAGTGAAGGGTTTATGAGCACATTTGGAAGACTAGTTCACAGAGGTTGCCTTACGTACGTGATGCACTAGCCATTTTGCCTTCTCCGTTCCTTTTCTCTTCTTTTTTTTTGGTTTTGTTTTGTTTCTGATAAAATAAAATAAAAAAAGTTTTCTTTTTGTTTTGAATGAAGATATGCGAGGGGTATACCTGAACGATTTGCGGTATGTTAGTCACCGCATAACACACTATGCGACTGCATAAGTGTTATGCGGTGGATTCAAGTGAGTTATTGGAAGGCCAAAAATGTGGTGCACCATGCGATAGAAATGCGGTCCGAAAAGTGCACCAACTTATCGCATTTTTATCACCAATTTTAGCCAAACACACTGTGTTGGTGTGCGACCAAAATGCGGTCAGCATAGTGAAAATGCGACCACATATGTCTAGCAAACTTCCCAAGGTGATTTTTCTACCCTTTATCATGAAATCTTAACCCGTGTTATGATCTTTTAAATCCCTTGCACTCTAACACACACTTTAAATTGCTCAATTAAATCTATCTAACAAAAATTAAAAATTTAAAGGCCAAAAAGGGTGTTACCTCACATGGGTTGCCTCCCATGAAGCGCTTGATTTAGCGTTGCGGCACGACAAAGTTGGTGTTCCTTAGGATTCTCTCATTGGTCGGGCATGGACCATCTTTGAGAGCCAACTGCTCCACCAAATGTTTTTCTCCATCTGTGCCCAAGTAGTGCTTGACCCGCTGACTTTTCACTTTGAAGGTTCGGAGCCCATCCTCCGATTCTAATATCACGGCCCCAAAAGGAGAACTTGAACGGACCAAACCATTTTGATTTGAGCTTGTCCAGAAATTTTGAGCCTTGAGTTAAAGAGAAAAACCAAGTCACCCGACTTGAACTCCCTCTTCAAGATCTTTTTGTCATGGACGAACTTCATCCTTTCTTTATACACAGCTGAACTTTCATATGCATGGAAACGGAATTCCTCCATTTCATTGAGTTGTGTTAACCTCAAATTTGCAGCTTCAGCCCAGTCCAAGTTCAACCTCTTTAGAGCCTACGTGGATTTGTGTTCCAATTATACGGGTAGATGACAAGCTTTTCCGAAGACTAACCGATAAGGAGAAGTGCCAATAGGAGTTTTGTATGTTGTACGGTATGCTCACAATGCGTCATCTAGCTTCCTTGATCAATCGGTCCTGTTAGCATTTACGGTCTTTGCTAGAATGCTCTTTATCGCCCGGTTGAAAACTTCAACTTCACCGCTTGATTGGGGATGATAAGGTGTGGCCACCTTATGCTTGATGCCATATTTCTCTAGTATTCCCGTAAAGGCCTTGCTACAGAAGTGAGATCCATCATCATTAAGAATGGCTCTAGGAGTGCCAAACCGAGTGAATATGTTTTTCTTTAAGAATGTGGTCACACTCCTTTCTTCATTGTTTGGTAAGGCAATTTATTCAACCCATTTGGACATATAGTCCACAGCCACCAAGATATATTTCATCCCATAAGAGCTCACAAAGGGACCCATAAAATCAATTCCCCACACGTCGAAGATTTCTATCTCCATCATGAAGTGTATTGGCATTTCATGCCTCTTCGAGATTGATCCTTTCCTTTGGCATTGGTCACAAGATTTGAACATTTGATTGGCATCATGATAGATCGACGACCAATAATAACCGCATTCAAGCACATTAGCCGCCATTTGATTTCCCCCATGGTGACCCCCAACCGGTGAGTCGTGGCATGCCTTTAGAATTGGCATAATTTCTTTTTCTGGAACACACCTTCTGATGATGTTGTCAGCACAGACATGGAACAAGAATGGTTCTTCCCAATAGTATTGCCGGTAGTCTCTCAAAAAATTCTTCTTTTGATAGGAATCCAATCCCTCCAGAATAAGGTCACTAACCAAGTAGTTAGCAATATCGGCGTACCATGGAACAAAAATGCTAGATAATACAAATATTTGTTCATCCGGGAATGCATCGTTGATTTCAAGATCTCCCTTTGGCTCCCTACCTATTCAAGCCTTGATAAATGATCCGCAACTTGATTTTGCATTCCCTTGCGATCCTTGACCTCAAAGTCAAATTCTTGCTATAACAAGACCCACCGAATCAACCTAGGCTTTGGATCCTTCTTTGCCATGAGATAGCAAAGAGCAGCATGATCTGTGTACACTATCACCTTGGATCCCAACAAATAAGCCCGGAACTTCTCAAAGGCAAAAACAATGGCAAGAAGTTCTTGCTCAGTCACTGTGTAATTTATTTGCGCTCCATTAAGTGTCTTTTTTGCATAATAGACTGGGTGAAGAACCTTGTTATGACATTGGCCAAGCCTTGCTCCAATGGCTACACCACTGGTGTCACACATGAGCTCTAAAGGAAGAGACCAATCGGGTGTGACAATAATAGTTGTCGTGGTAAGCCTTTGCTTTAATTCCTCAATGGCTTTGAGGCATTTCTCATCAAACACAAATTTGGCATCTTTCCCAAGGAGTTTGCACATAGGATTTGTAATCTTGGAAAAATACTTGATGAAATGCCTACAGAACCCGGCATGCCCTAAGAAACTTTGGACACCTTTAATGGAAGTAGGTGGAGGAAGCTTGGAAATAATCTCGATCTTAGCCAGGTCAACCTCTATGCCATGTTTTGAAATTTTATGCCCCAACACAATGCCTTCATCCACCATGAAATCCCATTTCTCTCAGTTGAGCAAAAGGTTGGTCTCCTTACATCTCTTGAGCACTTGTCCAAAATTGTTAAGACAATGGTCAAAAGAGTCGCCTACCACCAAAAAATCACCCATGAAAACCTCTAGAAAGTCCTCCACCATGTCGGAGAAAATGGACATCATGCATCTTTGAAAAGTAGCCAGAGCGTCGCACAAACCAAACAACATCCGACTAAAGGAAAAAGTTCCATAAGGACAAGTGAATGTTGTCTTCTCTTGGTCCTCCAATGCTATGTTGATTTGGTTGTAGCCGGAATATCCATCAAGGAAGCAACAGAATGACCTTCCCTCTAGCCGATCAAGCATTTGATCAATAAAAGGCATAGGGAAATGGTCTTTACATGTGGCATTGTTGAGCTCCCTTTTTCGGCACACATTGCACCGGTCTCCCCCAAGAACTATCGGCAATGGGGTAGACTGCACTAGAATCTAACCACTTGATGATTTCTTTCTTTACCACCTCTTGCATGGACGGGTTCAACCGCCATTGGCGTTTTACACTTGGTTTAGTATCATTCTCCAATTGGATCTTGTGTTCGCAAATTCCCCCCGGATGTCCGCAATTGTCCATCTAATAGATTGCCTATGCTTCTTCAAGACTTCCAACAATTGTTCTACCTGCACATCATTCAACAAAGAAGAAATGATTACGGGTAAAGTATCATTGGAGCCAAGAAATTTATACCTCAAATGTGGTGGAAGTTGTTTGAGCTCTAGTTGATGTGGCTTAATAATAGAAGAATTTGAGGGAGGAATGGCTCTATTCTCCAAGTTGAGAGAGAGCTTTGTTGGAGCATAAGTGTATGAATCAAGCCCCTCCAATGCATTTACTGATTCCATATACCCTTCCATATCTTCACCATCAAAGTTCACCAAAATAGTCGCCAATGCCTCCCTGTCGCCAATGCCTCCCTGAGGCATTGGTCTTCCATTTTCATTTCAATCGCATCTTCTACTTCATCAATAACATCGATCACTGATATTCTTTCATACTCATGTGGTAGTTTCATACCGTTGCTTGCTTGGAACCTCTTCATCATTCACACAGAATTTGATCTCATTCCTTTTCGAATCAATTGGTGTTCTCCCCGTTGCAAGGAATGGTCTCCCCAAAATGATAGGGATCTCTTTGTCAACCGCACAATCAAGAATTATGAAATTGACAGGTAAATGAAACTTTCCCACCTTAAAATTGGAACGATCGGCCATTTGCAATCTCATACTTGTGGGCGTTGGAATACCTACCCCGCTTGCTTATAGATAGCAAGAGGCATTACGTTGATGCTAGCCCCATTATCACAAAGGGCTGTTGTAAAATCACGTGCCCCAATAGTACATGGAATGTTGAACGCTCCCAGATCTTCTTTGTTTCAAACGGTGGATGTTGCAATGATGGAACTAACCCGGTGAGTCACGTTCACCACTTCATTCTTGATGGTTCTCTTCTTTGTGATCAGATCTTTCAAATATTTATCAAACCCCGACATCTCTTGAAATGCTTCCACAAATAGAATATTCACAGATAATTGCTTGAGAATGTCATAGAATTTTTCGAGTTTTCTATCGTCAACCTTCCTAGAAAGTCTTTGAGGGAATGGAGTAGGAGGTCTAGGAATAGGTGGAAGAGTTTTTGGTGTCTCTTTTACCTTTTCCTTTAACTCTTCCCGATTCTCTTTTTGCACTTGCAATTCTTCCGGAATCTTTTCAACTTCGACAACACTTGTCTCTTCAACCTTAACCCCTTGTTCGGACTATTCTACTTCAACCACCTGTTCACCCTCTCCTCGTTGTACCTTCCCACTTCGAGTAGTCATTAACATGATATGAGAAGTTGGGCCACTCGCACTACCCCTTGGTTTCGCAATTATGTCACTAGGGAGTGTTCCTTTTTGCTTTGGATTTTGTTCCCTAGAGAGGTCTCTCATTTGCATCTCCAATTTTTGAATGGATGCAGTATGAGAACCAACAAGCTCAGTCATGTTCCTCATAGAAGTGTCAGACTTCTCTTGATTTTGCAATACCAGTTCAAGCATGCATTCCACCGTGGAATCACTTAAGGAGCCTTAGTTTGAATATTGACCCTTTGGAGGAACATAAGGGTTTGAACTCTGATTTGAGAAGTTGTTGTTGTTATTCCAATTTCCTTGATTTGAGCCACCTTGGTCATTTCGCCGTTGTTGGTTGCCTTGCCCTTGCGGGTTAGGCCTCCATTGATTTTGTTGTCCTTGACCTTGGTATTGTTTCCTTTGATACCCTCCTTCAGGGTTGTTGAAAGTAGTTTGCTTCCTCAAAATTCTCATTTGATATGGGTTGCACATCCTCCACCACATTCACCTTCTTTGTTTGGCTTTCCATGAACATTTTTGTTAACACATTGAGATTTATGGCAAGCCCTACAATGAATTGATCTCTCTTTTTATTCTCCTTAATTATGTTGGTCAAGGAGGGAGAGCCATATGCAATTCCACCTGTGGTGTCCTCGGAGTGCCAAGCTTGATTATGTTGTGCCATTTTGTCAAGGATTTGTGTGATCCTTGTGAATGTCTTGTCCATAAAAGATCTGTCAGCTGCATTCTTGGCTATAGATTGTTTCATTGGATCTAAGCCCATGTAGAATTTTTCCAACAAGATGGAATCCGAAAAACCATGATTGGGAGACATCACCAAATATAATTTGAACCGATCCCATGACTCATATAGGTGTTCTCCTAGTACTTTCTTGAAAAAGAAGATTTTATCCCGGAGCTCAGATTTCTTACTTTGTGGGAATCATTTAGCTAAGAATGCTTGGAAAAGTTCGGGCCAAGAATGAATAGAGTTTGCTGGCAAATTCTGAAGCCATTTCCTTGCATCCCCAGCTAGTGAGTACTTGAAGCACCTCAACCTTAGGGCATCAGCAGTGATGTTGTTTTGCTTGTTCATCGCGCACACACCCAAGAAGTTTCTAAACTGTTGTGTTGGATCATCATCAGAAGAATTCCTGAACCCCCCCCCCCCCCCCCCCCCCC
>MU749622.1:86640-97564 GCA_026770625.1 Nicotiana glauca | reverse complement strand
CAAAAAAATAGTAACTAAAGGTAAAGCTAATGGGTAATTGGCTTATAAGGGAAATCTATTTGTCATATTAGTTAGATAAGTCTGGGAGCTGAGATCGCTTCTGTAAATGTATTATGACGAAATCGTTGAGTCAAGGAGACCACCTTGAATGCTGAAAGCATTAAAGAAAGAATATGTTCCTACTTGGTTGAATAGCCCAATAATGGAGGGTTGAAGGGTATTTTCTATGTGTTATGATTCAAATAGGTGCAACGCATGTCCATGTATCAATTTTGATAGTATAATACATGTAGTATTGAGATTTATGTAATTGATATGCATTGTGATGCTTTGTCAAGTTGTGGATGTGTTGTTAGGATGGTTTTGGTGATTCGCTGGCAGGTGGATAGGCCGAATTACAAAGGAGACTCTGCCGAAATTTTTGAAAAAAAAAATTGGAATTTGGTAAAAATTTGGTCGCCTAGAGAGTGGGCTTGACTGTTATGTGAGTGAATGCAAGAATTGCAGAAAAGTTAAAATTCCAGATGATTCGTGTTCACGAGCTTATGATGGTGTGAGTTTAATCTCACCATGATATTACGACAGCAATAGAGTATATGTGTTGTGATCTATGACTTCGAGCCAAGTTGGGGAGCTTGCTACTGGTTAGCGGATTGTATGGTTATGTACTATGTTAGTTCCGATTTGATGCATGCTGGTGAGTCAGTTCTGGTTGTGGAAATTTGGCCGAGAATGGCACGAGTGAAGGAAAATTTTTGACAAGATGTCATGAGCTCGGATGAGCAGGTGATAAGTTTCGATGTTTACGGTAAGTTGGAATTGTCTTCAGCATCACCTAAGATCAGTGTTTTGTAAAAGGGGTTTTGCGTCCTGGTTAATGATTCTTGGTCGCTCTTCAACGTTAGTGCGACCGGTGGTTTGGAGGTACGCTCCAGATATTTTTGTGGTAGGTTGTGGGAGTGTGTTCCACTGGAAGATTTTATAAGTGTGACATGTGATCACTTGATTGATTAAAGATGTAAACCAAGTATGAAGTTTGAGATGATGTCGTTAAATTAAAGATTCATGCCTGGAAGGCACTTGGCATATTGGGTTGTGAACTGGGGAGGATTACTCCGATTGTGATGGTTGTTCTTGTGTTCTATGAAGAAAATGGAAGTTATTATGGACCTTTGAAAGGTTATTAGACTAGTTCGGTGTGATCAGAATCGGCTTAAAGTCGATGGATAGATTTAATGTGAATAATGGCTCTATATCAGGCCAGATGTGTGCATTTTAGTACGCGGTCCTCATAGAGGAGTAGTTAAGTTGATGCTTCATCGTCAGATATCTCGCGTAGTGATGCATTACGCCGTGTGATTTGTGAAATGGCCCGAGAAATTGCTTATGTGTTGAGAATCCGCGTTGGGATGAGGTTACCTGAGCAACTTGGCTCCTGAAATTCAGATTGTATATCGCACCTCAGTTGTGCTTGAGTTTTGTAGTTATAACGCTAAATATCCCTCAGGGATGATATTACGCACTTAGCATGCTTATGACCGATATTCGGTATTTTGTTGTAATGAGTAGATTTGGCTCGATGTGTATCTCCTTATGTGAGATCTATGTATGGATCGGGTGGCACGCCGCCATAGATATGTTATCTGGATCGGGTTGCGCACTGCAACAATGTGAAATCGAGTATAGTTTTCTGTAAGCTATCTTTGTATGCCTTGCTTCCTGTTTTCCAAGAAAAGTCTGTATTAGTGCGTAGGATTTGGTAATTCCTTCCAGAGCTCGTTTTCTTTTGTATTGCGTTCGAATTGGTAGCCTATTGGCACATTGGGGCATAATATGCGACTTATAATTATATTTGGAGTGGATTATTGCCTGAGCAGTTAGTATTGGGTGAGATGAGATCATTGAATTTGAGATCAGTATAATCTGAGTATGTGAAGTAAATTAAAGAGATAAGACCATTGTTTTGCTCAGAATGAGGTGATAGTTCTTGCCAAGAGTATAGAACTAATGAATTGTTGTTTCGGTAGTAGTTATGAATGTGTACAGGTCTAATCTGTCGTGTCAGTATTGTAAGAATTTGAACAAAACCTGTGTATGTCATGCAGAGCATGGGATGTGTAGTGATTCCTCCTAAGTGATTAGATAAATGATCTTCGGATGATTGGGGAAAATGATATTGCTAAGTGGAAGTGATTTGATGAGAGTATATGTCTCAGAAAAAGGTAATGTGATTAAATTGATTATATTTCGGTAGTAGTGTGGCATGTTCTTGTTGGGTCCACTGGTGGTATTTGAGTTTGCTCGGTAGCACAGGTAAATATCGAGTATCTGTCGTGGAATGAAGAAGTATCAAATGTGTGCATGTATTCGCATGGTGGAAACTGGGATCAGGTATGATGATTTGTGTGTCATATGGAGTTCTGATGTACAGGCTATGTTGTGATATTGGAATTCAGACTGGTTCTCTTAGTGTTGGAAGATTTTGAACTACTGCATTATGGGCTATGTCGGAAAATGCCACAGGCTACGTGGCAAGGTGCATTAGACTATGTTCTAGTAGAATGGTTTATATTTCAAGGACCAGCAGATGCCTGGAAAGGATTGATGTTCTTGATTGGGCCTTCGTGGCGGATGCCAGTGCAGAGGCTTCTACCATTGATTTAGTTCCAGTATTGAGGGACTATTCGGATCATTTCTTGCGGCCGGACATATCACCGGGTAAGATTGTGGATTTCGATATTGATTTAGGGCCGGGCACCATATCGTACGGCTTCAGTAGGAGTTATAGTAGTAGAAGAAACAGTTTCAGGCTTCTTGGTACTGAGTTCGTTGGCAGGCCGATATGGCTACGCATTTAGCTTGAGTTAGCTTGGTTGACCCTGAGTTTTATTATTGAGGAATAGGTTGAGTCTATCGTTATTGAGCTTGTTAACGATCCGAGGAAAGCTATGCGTTGTTTTTTTTCCGATGTTATGAGACATTGTGATTTGTTAGTTATGGGCACATGTGGTGCGGTCCTATTGAGAATTCATAGAGGAAGTCGAGCGGGAAGCGTAATTGAGTGTTGCTCGGTGTATGGAACATTGGTTATGGTCTATCGGGTTGCGTGTCGTGTGTTCTCTATTTCACCATCGGTGTAATGAATTGCGTTGGTTTTAGACATCAAATGTGCGTGGTTGTTGATTTTTAGCATAGCGACTTAAGGTGCTTCAGGTGTAACCATGTTGGGATAGAATCGCGCATTGTAGCGAGGCTACGGGAGTTATGACCTTTCGGGGTAGATTCAGGCATTCTATTTCTATGATGTGAGACGGGGTCTCAGCCTTGTGTTGTAATGGCATTGATGAGCTTGAGGTACAACTCTCTCGTTTGAGTCATTCGTCATGATTTGAGTGTGTTCAAATCGTTTCTTATTGTTGCATGTACTATGCAGGTTGTGGCTTAGGCTTGTGTTGAGGTGTCATATCACCAAGTTGGTGTATTGGATTCGAGGTGATCATTGGAGTTCTTAATGAGTATGAACCGGTTTAATTTCAGCTTGCAAGAGGGATAATATCGAGGGTTGACTCGGAAATCTGGTGTGATAGCAGTCAAGGGAAGTGGTTTCATGAATTGTTGACCTGAGAGATGATTACGATTTATAGCGTGATTCATTCATCGTTGGCAGTATATGAAAGTGTTGGAATAAGGCTTTAGCTAATAAGAGGTTCTTTGCCGGTAATTGGTTGCTGGGGACAACTGCTATGAATAGAAGTTATCGTTTCGAGTGCTTGGTTTATGCAGTAGATCATATGATTTCACCCGAGGTTGCAGGTATGGGTTATTACAGCTGGTTCGAGGCTATTCAATGTATAGGTGTGAGGTTTTGATCATATTGATGGCTTTAGAAGTAAAAAGGTAGTTCTATGATTTATGGGCTAGGCTGGATTGTGTAAGTCCGATTTAAATGTATTATCGGACCTATATGACATAGGGTGACGTGGGATCACCCCGGGTGTATGCTTAGTAAGGTTATTCAGCTTTTGGTTGGCTTCTAGGACAACTCTGGGTACGCTCGAGGACGAGCGTTTGTTTAAGTTGGGGAGAATGTGACGACCCAACCCGTCATCTCATGAT
Source organism: Nicotiana glauca (assembly GCA_026770625.1). Taxonomy (NCBI): domain Eukaryota; kingdom Viridiplantae; phylum Streptophyta; class Magnoliopsida; order Solanales; family Solanaceae; genus Nicotiana; species Nicotiana glauca. Next base: position 93,448 of record MU749622.1, on the reverse strand, counting down.
TTACTACCGTGTTCTTCCCATTTTTCTGCTTTCTTATGTTTCATTATCGGTATTGGGTGCGTTATAATTGATTTGGAATGATTTTTGATAAGAAATGAGACACTTAGTCTCTTTTAAGAAGGCTTAAGTTGGAAAAGTCAACCGGATGTTGATTTGTGAGTTAGAAGGCTCGAAATTGAATTCCGATAATTCGGTTAGCTCTGGGTGATGATTTAAGGCTTAGGAGCGCAATCGGAAGTAATTTTGGAGGTCCGATGAAGAAGTTAGCCTATTTTGGCGAAGTTAGTATTTTGGCGATTTCCGGTTGATAGGTGAGATTTTAATCCGAGGGTAGGAATGGAATTTCGAGAGTTTCAGTAGCTTTGTTAGGTGATGTTGAATATGTCTGCAAATTTTCAGGTCATTCGGACATCGTTTGGTCGGGTTTTTGGTCAAATGCAAGTTTCGAAAGTTTTAGTTTAACTTAGGCTTGAATCCGTGGTAAATTGATGATTTTTGTGTTGTTTGACGTGTTTTGGTGATTGGAACAAGTTTGTATGATGTTTTGGAGTATGTTAGTTCTTTTGGTTGAGGTCCCAAGGGCCTCGGGATGATTTCGGATTGCTAACGGGGATTTTAGATGTTGAAAAATGCAGCAGAAATTTGCAGAGCAAATTAGCTCTTCGCGATCGCGATTGCGAGCACAGGGCTGCGATCACATAGAAGAATTGGAGGGAGCTCAGATTTTTGCACTATGCGATCGCGTAAAGGGCTCTGCAATCGCATAGGTCTGGGAGTTTGGTTAGTGCGGTCACGTGGCTAGGTGTGCGATCGCGTAGAAGAGGAAAGAAGTGCTCTGCGATCGCAAGGGGTGTTCTGCGATCGCGTAAAAGGAATTTTTGGGAGGTTTGAGATTGTGATATGCGATCGCATTAGTAGTGTTGTGATCGCATAGAGGAAAGACTGGGCGGACAGAATAGTTTTAAGGGTTATTTCAGTCGCGAAACCCATCATTTTTCCACCATTTTTGCACCGCCTTGAGAGCTTTTTGATCGATTTTGACGGGGATTTCAACGGTTATTGATTTGAGGTAAGTCTCTTGACTAGAAAACACCATTTTATGGAAGAATCAACACTCAAATTCATGAAAGTGGGTAGAAATTGTGAAGAACTAGGGCTTGGTTTTTGAAAATGAATTTTTAGGATTTGAAAGGCCATACGAGCACCGTTTTCAGCAAACTTTGTATGTACGGACTCGTGGTGAGACGAGGAATCCGTTGGTGTGATTTTGTAGAATTTTTCGAGAAGTGGGCCCGGGGCTCGGGTTTTGCCAACTTCGTATTTTTGAGTATTTCTCGAGTAATTTCAATTGGGTTATGTTCCATTAGCCTATTGTAATGTATTCGTTGTGGTTTTGACTAGATTTGACGCGCGAGGAGGCGGATTCGAGAGGAAAAGGCATGGCGGACTAGTTTTGTGGCCGGCTTGAGGTGAGTAATAGATGTGGATGATGACCTGAGGGTTTGAAACCCCGGTATATCACACTGTGACGCTATTTTGAGGCGAGACACGTACTCTACGGTGAGTGCGGGGTGGTTTGTGATTGGAGGACTATGGCTTATTCCGTTCGAGCGATGTTCATAATGTGCATTGACTAGAAATTGATTGGTAAACATCCTACTTGGATTGCTATGAGCATATTTGGGCCGCGTGCCGATTATTTGGATCCCGTAGGTATTATTATCACTGTTTCCATGATGCTTAGCATGTTTTCAAGATATCAATCCTGAGTTAAACACTGTCTCGAAATGATTAATAAATTTCCAAGGTTTTAAATCACTTAAACTATAATACCTGTTAAATGGAACCAAAAATGGTAAACTTGATTGTGCCCGTGTGGCTTGCATGCATATATAACTGGACTGATTGTGGACCGGGCTACACGCCGCAGCGAATGCTATGATTATATTGCGCTTGGGCTGTAGGAGCCCTCCTAAGTCTGTACACACCCCCAGTGAGCGACGTCGATGTTAAATGGATCAGGCTACTCGCCTTAGCGGTCATGTGCATTGCATTGCATTCATGCATTGTTATTTACTTGTTCTACCTGTCATTACCTGTTGTTGTTCCATTGATGAATGTGTAGACAAATTGGTTATAGCTTTGCATTGTGCTAAATTTGGGATTTCTTATTGTCAGACATTATACATGCCTATTACCACTGAGTTGGAAGTACTCACTTTACTTCCTACACCTTGTGTGCAGATTCAGGTACTTCGAGAGCCTAGTTGAGCTAGTTGCTGTTTCCAAAGTTTTCAGGAGTTGTCGAGGTAGCTGCTTGACGTCTGTAGGACCCGACTCCTCCCCTATCCCTTTATTATTTCCGTACTTTAGAACATATTTATTTATTTATTAGGATTCTTGACTCGGTATCATTTAGAGGCTCTAGACTCATGACCCTAGGTCTTTGGGAGTTACAGTTTATGTTAGAGTTTCGTATTGTTTTCATTTGAGTATTTCAGCTATGAGTATTGATATTTGATTTAAGTATTTAATTAATTGGTTTTGAGCTTCATGCTTGGTTGAGAGAGAGTGAATGGTCGGGCTTGCCTAGCATTAGTGTTGGGCGCCATCACGACCGGGTTTGGGGTCGTGACAGGTTTGAAGTATATAAAAACTTCACCATTGTTACGTGTTGTATGTTTGGTTTGGTGTTCAGTTTGAAGATATCAAAACTTCACTGATTTAACAAATTTTTGTTTTGTTTCCAACTCTACAGAAAAAATGACGAATGAAAACCAAACTAATGGAATTGTTGCGGGAACGGGTACTATTGTTACGAGTGTTGCTACCTCGTCAAGTCGTTTAACTCCTGCTCATGCTATGGCACCAGCAGAAAAATCTGGAAAGTTTCCCGGTATCGACTTCAAACGTTGGCAAATGAAGATGCTCTTCTATCTTACTACGTTGAGTTTGCAGCGATTCATCAAAGAGGATCCTCCGGTGCTGGCTGAAAACACTCCAGATGACGAACAATTTGTTGTAACTGAAGCATGGAAACATTCTGATTTCCTGTGCAAAAACTACATTTTGAGTTGTTTAGAAGATAGCTTGTACAATGTCTATAGTGTCATGGAAACTTCAAAAACGTTATGGAATGTGCTTGAGAAAAAGTACAAGACTGAGGATGCCGGACTTAAGAAGTTCGTTGTTGCAAGGTTTTCGGATTTCAAGATGATTGACACTAGGTCGGTCATAACTCAAGTCCAAGAATTACAAGTTATTGTGCATGACCTCCTTGCTGAAGGTATGACCCAAATCAATAAATTTATTAATAAGATTTATCTTGTTATTAATTATGAATTTATTGCTGAAGGTATAGTCATAAATGAGGCCTTTCAAGTCGCCGCTTTCATTGAGAAATTACCTCCGTTGTGGAAATATTTTAAGAACTATCTAAAATACAAGCGGAAGGAGATGACACTTGAAGACTTGATTGTGCGTTTGAGGATAGAAGAAGATAACAAAAATGTTGAAAAGAAGTCACGTGGAAACTCGACAATAATAAGGTCTAACATTGTTGAGGAGGTGCCACAAAACAAGAAGATAAAGAAGGCTTCTGGACCAAAGAATTACCCAAGCGAGAAAAAGTTCAAGGGTTAATTGCCACAACTATGAAAAATCTGGGCATAAGGCCATGGATTGTCGTACACCAAAGAATGATAAGAAGAAGAAGAATCAAGCTAACATGGTTGAAAATGATGAAGAAATGGAGGACTTGTGTGCCATGTTGTCTGAATGAAACTTGGTAGGAAATCCTAAAGAATGGTGGATAGATTCTGGAGCCACCCGCCATGTTTGTGCTAACAAGGAGTTATTTTCTTCTTATGCCCCCGCAGGACCCGACGAGACAATTTTCATGGGAAATTCGTCTACATCAAAAATTGAAGGAGTTGGAAAGATTGCGTTGAAGATGACGTCGGGAAAAATAGTGACTCTAAATCAAGTTCTCCATGTTCCAGAAATTCGCAAGAATCTTGTGTCTACCTCACTTCTTGTCAAGAATGGATTCAAATGTATTTTTGTTTCTAATAGTGTTGTATTAAGTAAGAATGATATGTATGTAGGAAAAGCTTACCTGAATGAGAGCCTTTTTAAGCTAAATGTAATAGCAGTTCCTATCAATAAAGTGAATGCTTCTTCTTACTTGCTTGAGTCAAACACTTTATGGCATTCGCGTTTAGGTCACGTAAACTTCAAAACATTGCGAAAAATGATAAATTTAGAAGTATTGCCAAAATTTGATTGCATTAATTCCAAATGTCAAATATGTGTGGAATCAAAGTATGCTAAGCATCCTTATAAGTCCGTTGAAAGGAATTCAACTCCTTTAGACTTAATTCACACAGATATTTGTGACATGAAGTCAACACTATCTCGCGGTGGGAAAAAGTATTTTATTACTTTTATTGATGATAGCACGAGATATTGCTATGTTTATTTACTTAATAGTAAAGATGAGGCAATTGATGCTTTCAAGCAATACAAGAGTGAAGTTGAAACACAACTACACAAAAAGATAAAAAAGATAAGAAGTGATAGGGGTGGAGAATATGAATCATTTTTTGCAGAAGTATGTATGTAAAATGGCATTATTCATCAAACAATTGCACCTTACTCTCCACAATCTAATGGAATTGCAGAGAGAAAGAATCGAACATTGAAAGAGATGATGAATGCGTTGTTGATAAGTTCAGATTTACCACAGAACTTATTGGGGGAAGCTATACTTACAGCTAACCGAATAATTAACTGTGTACCTCATAGTAAAACACTGTCCATTCCCTATGAAAAATGGAAATGAAGGAAGCCCAGCTTGAAATACTTCAAAGTGTGGGGGTGTTTAGCTAAGGTACAAGTTCCTAAACCTAAAAGGGTTAAGATTATGTCCAAAAATGGTGGATTGTGTATTTATTGGATATGTAACCAATAACAAGGCATATCGTTTTTTGGTTCATAAGTTAGAAAATCTTGAGATTCACGTTAATACGATAATAGAATCAGATAATGCTGAATTCTTTGAAACTATTTATCCGTATAAAAAGGAAAGTAAAGTGACCTACCAAAAGTCAAAACGACCTCAGGAGGAAATAACAGATGGTATGCCTAATGAGGAAAATTCGAGAATCGTCAACGGATATCTAATTCATTCGGTCCAGATAATCTGACTTTCCTGCTAGAAAATGAGCCTCGTACCTTCAAGGAAGCAATGTCTTCCTTAGAAGCACAATATTGGAAAGAAGTAGTCAATAGTGAAATAGAATCCATATTGAGCAACCATACCTGGGAATTGGTTGATCTTCCTCCAAGTAATAAAATATTGGGTTCTAAATGGATTTTCAAGAAGACAATGAAAGACGATGGTACTATTGACAAATACAAGGCAAGACTTGTTGTCAAAGGATTTAGACAACGAGAAGATCTTGACTATTTTGACATATACTCGCTGGTAACAAGAAGTACATCCATTCGGATGCTAATAGCGTTAGCCGCCTTGTATGGTCTTCAAATCCATCAAATGGATGTAAAAACAACCTTCTTAAATGGTTATCTAGAGGAAGAAATTTACATGGACCGACCTGAAGGGTTTATGGTTCTGGGAAAAGAAAAGAAGGTGTGTCGACTTGTTAAGTCTCTTTATAGACTAAAACAAGCACCCAAGCAATGGCATGCGAAATTTTACCAAACAATATTGTCAAATGGCTTTAAGATTAATGAATGTGATAAATGTGTTTACATTAAGAACGTTCCAAATCATATAGTCGTTGTTTACTTATAAGTTGATGATATGCTAATAATGAGCAAAGACATCGCCGACATTCAAGCTACTAAGTGTATGCTTGCTAGTAAGTTTGATATGAAAGACTTAGGAGTTGTTGATGTAATTCTAGGAATTAAAATCAAGAGGACTCCTCAGGGTCTAACTTTGTCTCAATCACATTACGTGAAAATGGTACTTGAAAAATTCATACACTTGGAATTTAGAAGTGCAAAAACTCCAATTGACTTAAATCATCATCTTATAAAGAATAAAGGTGAAAGTACATCTCAATTAGAGTATGCTAGTATGTTGGGAAGCTTAATGTACATCATGAATTGTACACGACCTGATAGAGCTTGTGCGATAAGTAAACTTAGTCGATTCACAAGTAATCCAAACAAACATCACTGGGTGGCAATGAAACGAGTTCTGGGATATTTGGAATATACTCAAGACTAAGTTTTGCACTACAATAAATATCCTGCGATTATCGAAGGATATAGTGATGCAAATTGGATAATCGGCTCAACAGAAATAAAGTCCACAAGTGGATATGGTTTTACTGTTGGTGAAGGAGCAATATCTTGGAAGTCTTCCAAACAAACGTGCATTGGTCGCTCTACAATGGAATTAGAGTTTATCGCTTTGGATAAAGCCGGTGAAGAAGCTGAGTGGCTTCGAAATTTTTTAGAAGACATTCCGTTCTGGCCAAAACCTTTGGCTCCTATTTGCATACATTGCGATAGTGAGGCTGCAATAGGACAGGCAGGGAGCGTTATGTATAACGGAAAGTCTTGTCATATATGACGAAGACATAACACCGTTAGATAACTAATTTCTAGTGGAATTATCACTATTAATTATGTAAGATCAAAGGATAATATGGCGGATCCGCTTACAAAAGGCTTAACTACAGAGGGAGTTGAGAAATCATCTACGGGAATGGGACTATGGCCGAGGACAAGTCAACATGGCGGTAACTCTACCTAGAATTTTGGATGTTCCGAG
>MU749622.1:48024-78782 GCA_026770625.1 Nicotiana glauca | reverse complement strand
AAACGATTTTTGAAGAAGATGAACTTTTCCCTCAAGAATCTCTCCTCCCTCTCTCTTATTTTGTTCAGAGAATGTGTAAAAATGAGGGGTTAGGGCGTTATATTCGAAAGGGGGTCGGGTTTTAAAATTAGAAAAAATAGAAGCCCGGGTGAGATCTGCGGTCGCATCTGCGATCGCAGAGTAAACATGTGGTCCGCATAATGGACCGCAGAATTGCTCCTCAAAAACCAAATGTTCTGACACGATCTGCGACAATAATGCGGTCCGCATTCATGTTCTGCGGTCGCATAATGCACCGCAGAATTGACCGCATTTTAGCTTCAATTTTTGACAAATCTTCTGTTATACACTCTGCGGTAGGAATGCGGTCCGCATTTCGATTCTGCGATCGCAGAATGGGCCGCATTTTTGACATCATCTTAGACCAATTTTCTTCTTTACTCTGCGGTAGGAATGCGGTCCGCATTTCGATTCTGCGACCGCAGAATTGACAATTTTCTGGAAAAATTTATTCTCTTGATTTTTAAAGCTTAGATCACCACCGAGGGTCCGAACCGCGGCGAGCTTGCGAGGTTTTAAGCACAAAATTCTACACATTCCTAACACAATATTCGGACCTTGACACTATGAGCTACTAGGTTTTAAGCACAAAATTCTACACATTCCTAACACAATATTCGGACCTTGACACTATGAGCTACTAGGTTTTAAGCACAAAATTTTATGGGGCCTTACAATAGCGTCCTCACTCCCTGTGTTTATATTTTTGCATTTGTGCAGGTCTAGGGGAGGTACCCTTGATGAGGGAAGCACCTCTTGGTGAAGCGAATACCACGAGACCTGACGAAGAGAAGAAAAGATGAAGGGGGTCATCGATTCATTCTCCGAAATCCAAGAAAGCAAAAGTGGAAGGGCCTAAGGCTGATTCAACAACCTTAACTCCAGAAGTGTCGGGGAGTCCCCGAGCTGAAGGTGAAAGGAAGATTGATTCCTTGAAAGTACCCGCTGGGGGAAAAAACTTGACTATCCCACATACTATAGAATCGATGGCTTCCAAATCGGAACTTGATTCCATTATTGTCCTACCTCGGACTGAACACGCCTTCGAGGGTACGCCGGGTGATATCCTTGGTAAAAACTTTCGTCGAGCTAAGGTGCTTACATTAGGCGGTATGGGGAGCCTAGTTGTGGAGCTCTTCAGAAACAGGAGGTGGCCTTGATTGATTTAGTTGGGTTTATTAAAGTGAGTGATTCTCCTTTGGGATCGACTATTTCTCTAAGGGAGATACAGGATGCTCAAAACAAAGAGCCCTTAGGCGTGGGGACGTCCGTCGGAGATAAAAATGTACGTGGAAAGCTTTTTTCTGCGCCTGAGAAAAAACCCGAGCTTGATGCCTCGCTTATTTTTGGTGAAATCCACTAGCTTGGTGCCGCCATTTTTGTCTTGCTAACCTTGTTTCTTTCATGGTTCCAGGCCAAGGTGCTTTACAATCAGACCTTCACCAGGTTTCAAACTGAGCTGACTCGTTACGAGAGTGAGCATAAGAAGCTCACCTTGGAAGCTGATGAGCTCAGAGTTCTTTCTACCAAGAGGGAGGAGGAACTCCGTGGCCTTAGGGATTGTTTGGAGGAGGCGTCCCGTTAAATGACTTATCTCACTTAGCATGTTATATAGTTCTTGCTTGTTTTTTGTCCATGTGATTAACTGACTTTAGTGCTTTAATGCCTTCGGGATGATTTTCGTAGCTTGAGAAGAAAGATGTCCTAATGAAGGAGGAACACCGAGCCAGGGACTTTGAAATTCTCGAACTCAAACGGCATGTGAGTGAGATAGTATTTGAGAGAGATACCCTCCATGGGGAGGTGGTCTCAGTAGGACATCAACTTGATGATGTAAGGGCGGAAAGTAGTAAGTATAAGGGTCTACATGCTGAGTTGTTTGTTGCGCTATCCACGGTTAGAGCTGAAGCCGAAGCATTCACGTCTTCACATAAAGAGGATGTTGCTACTGCATATACTCTGGCCAGGAAGGTATACGGGGAGGCTGAGCTACAATTGACCCGAGCTGTGGAGCATGCACATTTAGAGTCTCGAAGACAGGCTCTCGAGGATATTTGTGCAGGGGGCATCGATTTTTCCGCCGAGATCGAGAGGTTGAAGATCCTAGAACAGGGGGCCAGGGACCTGCTTTCTTCTGAAGGTGAGTCGAGCCGTGGCTCGAAAGATGATGGAGATGGAGGTGAGATCCCTAAAAGGGAGAGGTCGTTGAAAACCTGGAGGTTATGGTTGGTGTTGTTAAAAGCACAATTTTTGAGGGAGTCGTTGAAGGCATAGCCCAGTGGTAGATTAGAGTTTTATTTGCTTTTTTGCCCTTGTCAGGGCTTCAGATATAGGTCTTGTAAATGCACCTTTGTGAACCTTCTAACAGGCATGTAACTTTTTCATTTTTCCTTTGCTTTAAATTTTGACAGTCGTCATTGATTAGCCAGATGAATTGGACTTCGAGGTAAAACCCTTAGGTTGATAAATTGGCCCTGTGGCTTGTTGGGCTGGCTCGTAGGCTCTTATGCATTTGTCCTTAGGCTTTTTAGTTAACTGTTTTGGGCTCAGTTTTCGAGTCGGATTTCGACTCGAGCTCATTGACCCTTAAGTTTTCAAAATTTAAGCTAGTTCTTAGGCTCTTACACACCGGGTCGGTACGACCTCTAATATAAGCTGGCGTCGGGCTCTGACGTGTTGGGTCGGTACAACCTCTTAATATAGGCTGGTGACAGTGGATTTTACACATTGGGTTGGTACGACCTTTTAATATAGGCTAGCGACAGTGGCTCTTACGCATTGGGTCCGTACGACCTCTTAATATAGGCTTGCAACAGTGGCTCTTACGTATTGGGTCGGTACGACCTCTTAATATAGGCTGTCGATAGTGGCTCTTACGCATTGGATCGGTATGACCTCTAATGTGGTCTTTATTTTCCCTTGTTAAAGACTTTTTGAAGTTTCTGTGTTTGCCCGACTATTCGACGGCTCGATAAGAGCCTCGATTGTGAGCCACTATATAGCGATAAACGAGCACCTCGGGAGGTTTTGCTCGATGGCTAAATTGTTTTGAAGCCTATTGCTTGGATCTGATATGATTGAAGCTCTTTTCCTTATGTCGAGGGTAGCCTAATTAAAAGATTATATTCAAAGTTTGTTTTCAAGTAATTGAAGGCCTGTCATTTATAGCGACGGTCGGGCGTCATCGACTCACGTGAGTTTGGTCGGAGGTTTGTGACCGTAGTCATTGTGTTTGGCGGTAGCCTTTCAAACCCCGGATGAAGTAGTTTCGGCGTTTACATCGAGGGTATGCCTTTTTAGGGGTCTTACAAGTTCGAATGCATAGTCTTAAGTTTATGATCGGTATTTATGCCTTTTGTAAGGTCTTATAATTTTTAACATGCCTTACTTGAGGTCTTATAGTTTTGGTTACTTGGTAGAAGTGTAATTTATGCCTTGCTTGAGTTCTTACAGTTTTGGTTACTTGGTATAAGTGTAATTCATGCCTTGCTTGAGGTCTTACAGTTTTGGTTACTTGGTACAAGTGTGATTCATGCGTTGCTTGAGGTCTTACTATTTTGGTGTTGCCTTATAGAGGTCTTATGCCATTGATAATGCCTCGTGGAGGTCTTATATTTTCTAGTATTTCCGGATGGAGGGCTTCCGCACTCGAGGTTGCCCGCTTGGGGTCTTATGGCCTTGAATTTCTGGTTGCTCGATGGGATGACAGTTAGTGATAGTCCCCGAGACGTCGAAAGTTTTTTGTCTCTGGAGCCATTCTTTGTAAACTTGGTGTTGCCTCATTGAGCGCTTACGAGTTCGAAGTTTTTGACCCGGAGATCATGTGGCTTCAAGTTTTTATGTCAGTCCTGGAGTGTTCGGGAGAATTTTTGGCTCTAGAGCCATTTCTCAAAAAAGTAGCATACTTTTTTGAAGTGCGAAACATTTTTTGCGGTAAAAGATACTCCTTTGATTACTTGGTATAAGTATACATGTTTTCACCATCAAGGGCTCAATTATTCTATGCGGACACGGTTCGTTCGACCGTTTGGCCTGATACATCATTTTCCTATCAAGACCCTTTTTGGCTCATCTTGACTTATTTGAGATGGTGATCTTCCAGGGGGATGCCCCCTAGTGTTTGAGGTTGATTGAAGAGAATACTTGAACACTTATTAAGTTCTCCTTAGGTAGCATATAGATGTTTCCTGGTTAAACACTTTACCGGTAAAAACCCTTCTTGGGATAAAATCCGATCGAAGGAAAAGAGTGTAACGCATGCTTTAAAACCCAAGGTCTTCAAGCCGGGGGATGTTTTGGCATCTTCCATCGGACACCTTGGCAGTAGTAAAGTTTGATCATTGATATGTTCCAATTGCTTGGAAGTTGTTCGCCTTCCATGGTACTGAGCTTGTAGTACCCTTTGATGATCACTCCGAGGATGCGATACGGTCCTTTTCAGTTTTGGCCTAGCTTTCCTTCATTAGGGTTTTGAGTATTTAGGGTGACTTTCCTCAGGTCTAGGTCCCCGAATCCGAAATGTCGGATATTTGTTCTCCTGTTATAGTACCTTTCGATCCTTTGTTTTTGGGTGGTTATTCGGACCAGCGAAGCTTCTCGCTTTTCATCCAGTAGTTCGAGGGCCGCAGTCATGGCCTCGTTGTTTGAGCTCTCGGTGGTGTGTCAGAATCTGGCGCTTGGCTCTCCGACTTTTACCGGTATCAAAGCTTCGGTACCATATACCAGATAGAAGGGCATTTCTCTTGTGCTTGATTTTGGAGTTGTTCGATATACCCATAGCACTTCGGGTAATATTTCTCTCCATTTTCCCTTCACACTTTCCAACTTCTTTTTTAAGTTTTGAATGATGGTCTTGTTTGTAGATTCGTCCTGATTGTTTTCACACGAATGGTAGGGTGTCGACAGGATTCTTTTGATTTTGTGATCCTCGAGGAACTGTGTTACTTTGCTTCCGATGAACTGCTTCCCGTTATCACATATTGTCTCGGAAGGTATTCCGAATCGGCACATTATGTGGTCCCATATGAAGTTAATGACTTCTTTTTCTCTTATCTTTAATGACTTCTTTTTCTCTTATCTTTTGAAGGCCTGCGCTTCCACCCATTTTGAGAAGTAGTCAGTCATAAATAAAATAAATCTAGCATTACCTGGTGCCGTTGGTAGAGGTCCGACGATGTCCATCCCCCACTTCATGAATGGCCATGGCGACAAGACCGAATGCAGATGTTCATCGGGTTGGTGTATCATTGGGGCAAATCTCTAGCATTTGTTGCACTTACGGACAAATTCTTTGGCGTCTTTTTCCATGTTGTCTCAATAGTAGCCTGCTCTGATCACCTTTCGGACTAAGGAATCGTCATTGGAGTGATTTCTGCAGGTGCTCTTGTGGATCTCTCGAAGAACATAATCTGTGTCCCCCGTCCACAGACATACTACTAAGGGTCCATCAAAGGTTCTTCTGTACAAGGTTCAGTTTTCGTCGAACGAGAATCGGGCTGCTTTAGTTCGCAGGGCCCTCGACTCTTTTGGGTCCGTAGGTAGTTTCCCACTTTCCAAATAATCGAAATATTTATTTCTCTAATCCCACGTCAGGCTAGTGGAGTTGATCTCGGTATAAACTTCCTTGATCACTGATTTGGATAGCTGAACAACAGCCCTGGGGAGCAGGTCATCTTCTTCAACAGATGATCCCAAGTTTGCAAGGGTATCAACCTCACTATTCTGCTCTCGAGGTATGTGGACCAGAGTCCATTATTTGAAGCGGTGCAATATGACTTGAATTTTGTCTAAGTATCTTTGCATCCTGTTTTCTCGAACCTCGAGGCTCCCATTTACCTGATTCACTAACATGAGGGAATCACATCTTGCTTCGATGACTTTAGCTTCTAGGCCTTTGGCCAATTCCAGACCTACAATCATAGCCTCATATTCGTCTTCATTGTTAGTCAACCTTGCAGTTCTTATAGATTTCCTGATTGTGACACCCGTATGCGGCTTTATAACTATGTTGAGCCCGGATCCTCTTACGTTCGAGGCACCGTAAGTGAACAGGATCCACACCCCGGAAGATGTGCTTATTTTTAGTAAAAGTTCTTTCTCTACCTTGGGCACGAGGGAGGGCGAAACGTCTACCTCAAAATTCACCAGAATTTGGGACTTGATAGCTATTCGGGGTTGATACTCGATATCATATACCCTAGTTTGATGGCCCATTTGGTCAATCGGCCCAATAATTCGAGCTTATGCAATATGCTTCGAAGAGGGTATGCTGTTAAAACACAAATATGATGTCATTGAAAGTAAGGTTTCAATTTTTATGATGCGCTTATTAATGCAAGAGCTAATTTTTCTAGGTGCAAATACCCGGTTTCGGCATCTCCCAGGGTCCGACTTACATAATAAACATGGAACTGCGTACCTTGTTCTTCTCGAACTAACACACCATTTATTGCTATCTCGGATACGGCGATGTATAAATATAGAGTCTCATCCTCCTTTGGAGTATGGAGTAAATGTGGGCTAGTCAGATATTGCTTCAATTCTTCTAAGGCACATTAGCATTCCGAAGTCCATTCAACATTGTTTTTATTTTTAAGGAGAAGAAATGATGACTCTTGTCTGATGACCTCAATATGAATCGGCCCAAGGCTGTTATCCGCCCGGTCAGCCGTTGCACGGCCTTCACATTGTTTACCACTGTGATTTCTTCGATGGCCTTGATTTTATCGGGGTTGATCTCAATTCCCCAATTTGACACCATGAAACCTAAGAATTTTCCCGAACCCACTCTGAAGGCACATTTCTCAGAATTGAGTTTCATGTTGTAGCTTTTGAGAATGTCGAATATCTCCTGCAAATGAGTCAAATGGTCCTCTACGGGTAGGGACTTAACTAGTATGCAATCATTATAAATTTTTACGGATTTGCCTATTTGATGTTCGAACATTTTATTAACTAGGCGATGTATGTGGCTTCCGCATTCTTTAGCCCAAAGGGCACTACATTGTAACAGTATGTACCGTACTTTGTGATGAACGAAGACTTCTGCCTATCCCCGGGGTTCATCTGAATTTGATTATACCTCGAGTAGGCATCAAGAAAGGTGAGGGTCTCATGACCGGCCATGGAATCGATCAAGCGGTCGATGTTAAGCAATGGGAATGAATCCTTGGGGCATGCTTTATTTTAAGTCTTTGTAATCTTCGCACATTCTTAACTTATTTCCCTTTTTGGGAACTACCACTACATTGGCCAGCCATTCGGGATATTTTACCTCTCGGATAGACCCTATTTTGAGGAGTTTTATTACCTCGTCCTTGGTGAATGCGTGTTTTCTTTTTTGTTTCACCAGTTTGAATCTGGGGTTGACACTTAGTCGATGGATGGTTATTTCTAATGGGATTCCTGTCATATCTAGATGGGACCGAGCAAAGAAATCGATGTTGTTAATAAGAAATTGAATGAGTTTTTTCCTAAGTTTGGGGGTTAGTCCCGTTCCCCGGTATACCTTCCGATTTGGGAGATGTTTGATCAAAACAGCTTGCTCTAGTTCTTCAATAGTCGACTTCATTGCATCCGACTCTTCGGGGGCAACAAAAGTTCGAGGAGCGGGGAAATCTTCCTCATCATCCTCAGGGGTCTGTATACCTCCCGGATCTTCCGAGGTAGAGTGTATTGAATTTGATGCCTCCCAGTGGACCGCGAACATTTTCTTTGCCGCATGTTGTTCTCCATATACTGTCTTTGTGCCGTCTTTTGTCGAAAACTTCATCATCTAATGCAGAGTTGATGGTACTACCCTCATGTCGTGTATCCACGGCCTACCAAGCAATGCGTTGTACCTCATGTCACCTCCGATGGCATGGATGATGTCCGGGAGGGTGATCTCCCCCTTCGTTGCTTCGCCGGCCATGTTGAAGCCGTTGAGGATTCGGGAGGTAGTACGATCTAATCGAGCAGTCCAAGCTGTTCTACCACCTTCGACCTGATTACATTGGTCGAGCTACCTGGATCCACGAGTACACGCTTAATTTAAATGTTGTTCAAGAGAAATGAAATTACTAACGCATCGTTGTGTGGTCGAGTCAAGGTCTCGAAATCTTCCTCACTAAATGCAAGGATGTCTTCGGACAGGCGGCTCTGAATTAATCCTTCCGTTGCAGAGTACCCTTTTACCCGTTTGATCACGGGTCCTTTGGGAATGTCGGTCCCCCTAATGATCATATGAACGATGTGCTAGGCTTTTCCCGCTCTATTTCTCCTGTCTGGCTCTCTATCTTCCCAGGTGGGATTTTTTCGAGTTTCTTATTGATTTTCTTGGCGTGTACTCTCGTTAATGTGGGAACTAACATCAACGTGTTGGGCGTTGTGTTAGACCGTACTCACGGGGATCGGTTTTGGTGCATTCTTAGGGTTTTGTGGTGGTACACCAATACCTGGAACAACTACACCATTCTCTCCATGATCCTGAAGATCATTATTTTCATGTGTGTTCACTAAATTAGACATTTTGACCTGAAATCAAAAATTCTTTGACAAGAGAAAGTGTAAGAGATAACTTGCGTTATGTAGTAAACCAGCAAGAAAACAATCACTATTATTTTTAGCCCCACGGTGGGCGCCTAACTGTTTACCTTGAAAATGATAATTTCAATTAGATTTGATTTTGTGGTTCTAAAAATACGTGATTTATTTTTATGCTAGTTTGTTAGGCAGTAGATGCTTAGTGTGGAACTAGAAAACAATATAAGAGCTTTGAAGGCAGTATGCCGAGCAAACCGAGTGGCTGAGGACAGGAGCCTCGAGCTAGGCTATATGGGTCTCGGGGTCGAGCTAAACGTTAGGTTGTGGGTAATCGATGAAGGACTAACAATTCTAAAAGCTTTGGTAAGAGCTCTTTATGAATAATAATAAGTAATAAATGAATGGTATGCATAGGGAGCCACTTATATGTAAGCGATCCACACAATATGAGCACGTTAAATGCAGTATATTTATTGATTTGATGAAAATATGTGAATACAAATACATTTTTTCCGTTATGTATCATCAAGATATATAGATTCCTTAATTCTAACCATGTGTAAAGCTTATAAGGTTTCTTAAGTTTATCTTCTTAAATATTTAATAAAAGCGACTAACTTGATTTTTTCCATTGAGCTTGATGCGATTTAAATAGAAGAATTAGGACTAGCGAAATATATTAACCGCTTTTCAATTATATACTCCATTATTCTTTATACCTCGACTTAACTTATCATTTCATTGGTTACACTCTCTGTTTATGGGTCCAATGATTTGTCATAGTAGTGGTCTCAGTGTCTTGATGTTAGAGGTGTTAATCGGGCTGGGCTGACCCGCTAACAGCCCGGTTCAACCGGGTCAGCCCGGTCCAACCTGTTACTGTAGTAAAAAATGCGAGTTGGGACGGGTTGGGCAAGGGGCGGGCTACAAAGGTTAATTTTTTTTTAAACGGGTGGCCGAACCCGCTACAACCTGTTAAGCTCTTAACGGGTTCTTAACGGGCTACAGCCCGGTTCAGCCCGTTAACCTATAATATATATATTTTTTATTTTTTATTAAAATCTGACCGTTGCCAACGTTCACATAACTTAATTTTTTTAAAAAAAAAAATTATATATAGCCTGACCCGCACGAGCCCGTTAAGCCCGAACCCGTACGGGCCCTATAGAACTCGAAAAATCCCAGCCCGCCACCAACCCGTTAACCCCAGCCCGATAATAACCCGCCCCGAACCCGTACGGGCTGACGTTTTTTTTGTCCAGCCCGTCCCAGCCCGCCCGATTAATACCTTTACTTGATATACAAAAGAAATCAACATAAAGGAATATTTAATCCACAAAAGTGCATAAACATCTGCAACAATCCTTCATTCAATTTTTCCTTTTATTCTCTTTCCTCATTTGTCCTTACATTCCTTAAGAACAAATAAGAAGGTATACAAGTTATCGTACCAGAATTTAGGAAATTAACAATGTGAAAATTCATCAAACAATAAGAATTACTACCCCTTACAAAATACAATGTTAAAAACCCAAACCATATGGCACCATCCATAGGCAGGTCCTAAACTTTTTCTTGTACATCCAAATAAAATACAAGATTCACAATCAGACACCAAATCGACTCAATTTCAACCCTAACACCAAAGTAATGCTACAATAAATCAAAAAAAAAAATTGTCACAATAAAATACAAACAAAGCAAACTTTTGGGTTTGCTTCTTCTTTTTTTTGGGTTTATTTTTTTTTCAAATATCAAATGAATTCTTTACTACCGCTATTCTAAAATCATGTTAATTATTACAGGGGTCCACAAGAATTGGAAGAAAAAAATTGGGGAACACATCACGTGAAGGCGCAGTTGTCAGCTGAGGGTAACACTGGAATTGAGAAACTTACGCTTCTTCCGTGCAACTCATCGGTATTGATAGTGGCGCCGCCGCTGACGGTGGTGCATCGGCAGTTCCGTTGTTGCCCATTTTCTTCATATTCTGTTCATGATAAATCTGTCTTAATCTCTCAATTTCCTTCTTCAGTGCTTCTTGATGAGCTGTCATATTCACATGAAAAAAAAAATGAGCCGAATAAAGAATAGGTTTAATTTATAAACACAGAAAGTGTATAGAATTTTATGTAGTAGCGAATAATCTGATTTATCTTTCAGGTTCGAAATTTTTATGATTACCTATAATTATCTTTCAGATACGCTGATGCCATAGTTCGAAAAATTACTCATTATACTTTCTGATAATTAAATACTATGGTTACGTAAATGACAAGGTTCAAACTTAAATAGACGATAATATATCTTGGAGGAACAAGTTATGTCACTACAATATATATTGTCATGATATGACCTATTTTTTTTGTCAAAAGTATGACTAATTAGTGCATTAATCACGCAAATACTTTTCCATGACATAAGTTAAAATGAAATTATAGTACTACTACAGGAACGATTCTGTCCGCGGCACGTGAAATTTAGGTGAATAATTGGTTGCATATTGTGGCTGACCAGGTATAAACATAATTAGTACAAAAAAAATCATGAATTGCATGCATGTCGTTCGTTCATTATGTTAAGTCATCAAATCACATTGATTAATTAGGAAGAACAAATTAAAATCAATTTCGCTAAATAAGAATGATTATATTAAAGTTTATAGTCTCTTACCATCTTTAAAAATCTTATCTTGAGCCAAAGCTGCAATTCGTTGCCTGAGTGCACTATTATCAACGTTCAGAAGCAGCCTTTGATGGTCTAGAAAAGCAACCCTTGGTGACAATGCTGATACTTCAGTCTGAAGAATTTAAAAAAAAAAAAAAGCAATAAAAGTTATCATTTCAAAAGTTATTATAAGAACATGATTGTATATTTTAATGAAGAAGTTGTCAGTTAATTATATTAAAATTAAGTAGAAACTTACTTGAAGACTGGTTACACTTCTTTCCAGTTCTGAAATGTACTGTAGTTTTCTAACTCTTGATCTCTGAGCTGATTGCCTGTTAGCTAAAATTCTGGAATACAAACAAGACCCAATCATTATTAAATAACACATAACAACATTTTGTTGAACATAACTTTTATTCTGCTACTAATATATTTAGAAGTGCCCAATAATGGTTTCAATTGCTTTTTTATTTGAAATTACTATTGAAGATATAACTAAGTATAGAGAAGTAAATTCACCTTAATTCTTTAAGTTATTATAGATGAATTTGTCACACAATTAAATAAGGTATAAAGAGCAAGAATAATTTTCGTGTACTTGTCACATAGAAAAATAATCAGTAGGTGGTCACACAATAAAATATTTACATTTGCAAATGCCTAAAGATTAATACTTTAGCAATTGGATTAGTCATATTATTTACCTCTTAATCCTCTTTGGGTCGACAATAGGATTATTATCTGAAGAATCACTAGCAGGAGGTGGTGGTGGTGGTTGAGTATCACAAGAACTATCAACCTCTCCAGGTTCATTCTTCGGCTGAATTACTTGGTTAACGTCCACCTGTGGGACCAACTTCTGATCTTCATTTTCGCTGATTTGATCAGACGGTGTAGAAGGATTCGTACTCGAGGGATTAGAAGACGGCGCTGTAGTAACAGCAAATGCAGCAGCACCGCCGCTATCATCACAAAACATAGTAATAAGCTGTTCATCATCTAACTTATCAAACCCAATATTTGAATTAGCGCCGCCGTGGCATTGCTGCAGAAACGGAGCGGCCTCCACGAATGCAATCGGGTCGCTCACTGATCTCCGGTGAGAATTTCTCCTAGCTGATGAGAAATCAAGAAAATCATCAACCCAAGAATTATTATTATTATTATTATTATGCAATGGGGGCATAGTTTGAAAAGGCCAATTGTGTGCCATTGTAGGAACTTTTGGTGGTAGTTGAGCCATGCACAAACTAAAATGGCAAGGGTCTATTGTGGTTCAAGAATTGAGCTTTGAGTACTATAAAAAGAGAAGAATGAAGAAGAAAGAATAGGTGTATTTAGGGTAATAATTGAATGGCAAAAATGGTGTGATGTGAGTATCTCTATTTTAGGAGGTTAAGTTGGTTAAGAGTTATTACTAGCAATTTTAAGGGGACCAAAGTTAAGGTTTGTTTTTTATTTATTTTTTGGAGGGAGAGGGAATAGTGGGTCACATGGGAGAGGGATTAGGACAGCTAGCAACAGCTGTGAAGAGAGTGAAATAAGTCTTTCTTTCAACGGTTTATTAACTGGCGGAATCAGTCACCACGTGCCCTTCGATGTCACCTTTTTCGCTTTTGCTCTTTTCCTCTCCAGAGCTCGTGAGACGGTGAAGGAGGGATAATTAATTTCGGGACTCAGATGAGTTTATTATATATTTAATTAGAATAAAATTATAATATAACTAATTTTAAAATTAGTTATTTTGAGATTGTAGTGTTTTTTATTTTTACGGGAAGATGTGATAATTAATTATGGAATAAACGACCTCTAATTTTATATGTAATAAAGTAATTGATCACCATTGTCATTTTGACAGTTAAAAACTTTTTCTTGTTACTGGCAGGTGGCAGCTCAATTGTTGGAGCGCAATGCAGTAATTTTAAGTTCCGATAGAATGTCTGGTCTAAGGTTCAGTATCGTAGGTAATAGGTGTTTGGTTTTGGCTCCCTAGTGAAAACCATAAATAGACGATACACTATTTTTGGTGCTGTGTATGGCTTTTTTTTTAATTTGATAGTTACATTCAATTGAAACCACAATAGAGAGGAGGATATATTCAGGCTAAAATATGAATTTCAAATTGTGTATACGGTCAAATCGGGCTTGCTCCTTTTTATGATTAATCGACATCGGGGCGTGACTAGCCAGGGTTCAACCCCATGTCATATTGGATCGTGACACAAAGTTAGATGGCCAAACTCGTGACTCAGGGGCCGAAGGAGATCGAGATCAGCCAAGGCCAAGACCGATCGGGATAGAGATCGAGCAAGATCAAGGGGAGCCTGCCGAGCCAAATAATAGAAAGCCAAGATATCCGCGATCGGATGAGGATCATGGGGGAAATCTCAGCACGAATCAAGAAGAGAGCTATTAATTTTCTAATCATGGGATTTCTTACCATATTTAGGATTGTATTAAGGGTAGGATTCTCCTATTATATAAAGGGGGCCAAATCATTTGTAAATCACATCATACTCACGTTACATAAAATAATATACTGCATTGTTCTTAAGCTCTCAAACTCTGTTACTTTGTTCATATTCTCCAGCAAAATACTTGTTTGATTTAAAGGCGAACTAGCTCGAGGATCAAAGCTATACATTTCATTTGGTTTGCTTTATTTTTATTTAATTTCTATATCAATTTTTGTTTTCTCTCAGTTTGTGCCAAGTAAAATCATGTGTCCTTAAAAATACAGTATAATTCAATTATTATCCGTTTTTAGGGTAAACAGTTTGGCGCCCGCCGTAGGGCTAAGGATAATAGTGATTGCCTGGTAAAAATTTTCGTAACACACACTATTTTACGCTCGTTCTTTGAAGTGTCTTTGAATGCAAGACTAAAAATGTCAAAATTCTTAGTCAGCATCTCAACACATTGACAATGATCTTAGCCACCACTGCGAGAATGAGAACATTGCACCAGGAAACGTTGTACCCCCTGCTGGCCTCGTGGAGTTCCGACTATAGATCTAATCGACGTCAGTTCGCATGTAGCCATCAATTGAAATTTGGTCGTCAATCCCGAAAGCAGCGTTCGTGGGGGTACCCGATCAGCTACTCAGAATGCACATGGTGGTGATGATGGCGGGATCAGCCTATGAGTAATCTTCGAAATATTGCAGGCCCAACGGGCAGCAATAGCTCAGCTTCAAAATCAGAACCACACGCTAAATAGGGTCGAACTCGAGCTATCCCAAGAAGTTGTACACAGTGTCTGATTGGCCTCGAGAAAATTGAATGAGAAGGAATCAGAGACCAATCTTGCTATTATAAAGATGCTCAAAGATCTGACAAAGCAAATCGAGACAAAGGATAAAAAGATAGAGGAAAATGATAAGAAGGTGGAAACCTATAACTCCAGGGTTGACCAAATCCCGGGGGCACCACCGATATTGAAAGGGCTAGATTCCAAAAAGTTTGTACAAAAATCTTTTCCCCCAAGTGCGGCTCCAAAGCCAATCCCCAAGAAGTTCTGTATGCCCGAGATTCCTAAGTATAACGGGAAGACTGATCCAAACGAACACGTCACCTTATATTCGTGTGCAATCAAAGAAAATAATTTGGAAGATAACGAGATTGAATCCGTCTTGCTGAAGAAATTTGGAGAATCCCTATCGAAGGGTGCTATGATATGATATCATAATTTATCGCCTAATTCTATTGACTCGTTCGCTATGCTTGCAGAATCTTTTATAAAGGCACACGCCGGAGCCATTAAGGTAGCAACAAGAAAGTCGGACATTTTCAAGGTATGGCAGAAGGACTACAAGATGCTCAGGGAATTCATATCTCGATTCCAAATGGAGTGAATGGATTTTCCACCAATCACCGATGATTGGGATGTTCAAGCTTTTACTCAAGGTCTCAACGTTCGGAGTTCCATAGCTTGACAGTAGTTGAAGCAGAATTTGATCGAATATCCTGCTGTCACTTGGGCCGATGTACACAATTAGTATCAAATGAAGATCAGGGTCGAGGATGATCAACTGGGGCTCCTTCTAGGTTCTTTTATCCTAATAGGCTCGTGGATAAAATCTAAAGGGATATCGACCGAGAACCAAGGTCTAATAGAGATCGATACCAACCGTATAATGGAGACTGTAGAGGCAGCAGATCTGGGCAAAACTCTGCACGAAATGAGAGGATAAATGATCACGGTCAAAATTCACGGGGACTCATGAGCAAGAGTGGTTTCAATAGGGATAACGAGCCCAAAGAAGCACCGCGGTTATCAGAATATAACTTCAATATAGATGCATCCGCCATCGTATCAGCCAGCGGACGTATCAAAGATATTAGATGGCCTTGACCTCTGCAGACCGATCCGTCCCAGAGAAATCCCAACCAAATATGCAGAATCATGGCACTCATGGCCATGAAATAAAAGATTGTAGACAGCTAAGGGAAGAGGTATCCTGGTTGTTCAATGAGGGGCACCTTCGGGAATCCATAAGCGGTCGGGCTAAGAATCACTTCAAAAATAGGTATTCAAACAGACAGAATGGGCAAGAAGAGCCACAACACCTGATTCACATGATCGTTAGAGGGGTCGATATTCCTCAAGAACCGGTGTTAAAACACACCAAGGTATCAATCATAAGGGAGAAGCAAACTCGGGAGTACGTACCAGAAGGAACCTTGTCTTTCAATGAAGAGGATGCAGAATGGATCATACAACCCCACAACGACATACTGGTAATATCTGTACTTATGAATAAGACTCAAGTGAAACGTGTTTTAATTAATCCAGGTATCTCAGCCAACACTATCTGATCGAGGGTCATAAAATAGCTTGGCCTACAAGATCGGGTTGTGCCCGCGGCCCGAGTACTAAATGACTTCAATATGGCGTGTGAAACCACCAAAGACGAGATAACTTTGCTGGTAAATATGGCTGGGACCATACAAGAAATGAAGTTCCATGTGATCGAGGGCGATATGAGGTATAATGCCTTAATCGGGAGACCATGGATCCGCAGAGGGAGTCAAATCAGTCTGCGGGGAGCAACCCACCGCCAAGGAAATGTTTGCCGCCGATGAAATGATATCGATATCAGCGATCTCATCAATAAAATGGTCAAATTCAAAGTGAAAATAGGAGGTCAAAATAGCAACCACAAACACCGCCCTCGACCCAATTAGAGAAGTAGGGGACTGACAAATGATGACTACTGGGTTCCTTGATCCTTCATAGTCCTTGATGATTTCGATGCCACCAAGTCAACGGACGAAGAGCTAGAACAAATCATACCGACCAAACTTCAGCCTGAGCGAAAGGTATACCTGGGCATGGGGTTAGCTCCAGAGCTCAGGAGAAAACTTATTCAATTTATTAAAACTAACATGGATTGCTTTGCTTGGTACCATCTCGATATGATAAAGATCTACCAAAAATTACCACCCATAAAGTGATCCTGGACTTGTAATTCCGTTCGGTGAAGCAAAAAAGAAGGCCCGAGTCTGAGGTCAAACATGCCTTCATCAAAGATGAGGTAACCAAGTTTCTCAAAATAGGGTCCATCCGGGAAGTAAAATATCCCAAATGGTTAGTGAATGTAGTAGTAGTCCTTAAGAAGGGAAACAAACTTAGAATGTGTATAGATTACAAAGACCTAAGTAAAGCATTCCCCAAGGATTCTTTTCCTTCACCTAATATTGATTGCATTAACGATGCCACGGCCGGCCGCGAGACCCTCAGTTTTCTCGACGCCTATTCCGGGTACAACCAAATATGGATGAACCCAGAAGACCAGGAAAAGACTTCGTTCATCACCAAATATGGTACCTACTACTATAATGAAATGGAATTTGGATTAAAAAATTCTGGTACAACCTATCAACGCCTGGTAAACCAAATGCTCGAAGAACAATAGGGAAATCTATGGAATATTATATTGATGATATGCTAGTTATGTCTCTACAAGCAGAGGACCATTTCAGGCATTTACAGGAAACTTTTAGTATACTGAAGAAATACAAAATGAAGCTCAACCCAAACAAATGCACGTTCAGAGTCGGCTCTGGAAAATTTCTCGGCTTCATGGTATCCAATCAAGGAATCGAGATCAACCCCGACAAAATCAAAGCTATCTAGGACATCACGATAGTAGACAACTTAAAGGTCGTGCAGAGGTTAAAAAGGCGCATAGCCGCCCTGGGGAGATTCATCTCGAGGTCCTCCGATAAGAGCCATTGGTTCTTTTCATTACTGAAGATGAAGAATAACTTCACATGGACTCCGGAATGCCAATAAGCCTTGGAGGAGCTTAAACGATACTTGTCGACCCCGTTGTTGCTTCACACGTCGAGGATAGACAAATAACTTTACTTATATCCGGCAGTATCGAAGATGGCAGTAAGTGGAGTCCTATTCCGAGAAGAACAAGGTATACAATTCCCTATCTATTATGTTAGTCGGACCTGAGGTGAAGCTGAAACTAGGTACCCTTATCTAGAAAATTTAGCACTCGCTTTGATAAGCGCCTCTAGGAAACTAAAACCATACTTTCAATGTCATCCCATATGTGTTGTAACAACTCATCCTCTTCTAAATATTTCGCATGAACTCAAACTTTCAGGACGATTCACCAAATGGACCGTAGAAATCAATAGGTACGATATTGAGTATTGATCCAGAACAACCATCAAGTCAAAAAATCTTGGAAGACTTCATGGATGACTTCATGCCGGCCCTAATGCCCGAGGTTGAAAAAGAATTATTAGTCAACTCAAGTACATCTTCAGGATTATAGATCCACTATACGGATGGTGCTTCGAACCTACAGGGGTTCAGATTCGGCATCGTTCTAAAACCACCCACAGTCATGGTTAGACAATCTATTAGAACTATAAGATTGACTAATAGCGAGGCCGAATATGAGGCCATGATTGCAGGTCTCGAACTAGCCAAAGCTTTGGAAGCAGAGGTGATCGAAGCCAAAAGCGACTCCCTTCTCATTGTGAATCAGGTTAATGGAACCTTTGAGGTTCGATAGGAATGAATGCAAAGATACCTGGATAATCTGCAAGTAACTCTACACCGATTCAAGGAATGGACTTTCAACATGTGCCTCGAGATCAAAATAGCAAAGTTGATGCCCTCGCATACCTAGGGTCATCAATCGATGACAACTAACTCAATTCGAAGGATGTTGTACAACTTATGAGGTCAGTGGTCGAAGAAGGCCATGTTGAGATAAACTCCACAAGCTTGACCTGGGATTGGAGAAACAAATACATAGAGTATTTGAAGAACGGAAAACTTCCCTTGGATCCAAAGGAAGGCAGCACGATTTAGCCTATCCGAATATGGAACCTTATTCAAAAGGATGTTCGACTATCCCCTAGCAATATGTCTAGGACTGGGAGATACAAAGTATATTTTAAGGGAAGTCCTTGAAGGCACATGCGGGAACCACTCAAGCACCGAATCACTGGTTCAAAAGGTAATAAGAGCTGACTATTATTGGATTGATATGGAAAAAGACACGAAGTAGTTTGTGCAAAAATATGATAAATGTCAAAGACATGCTACAATGATTCATCAACCCGGGGTACTGCTACATTTGGTTTTATCCCCATGGTCGTTCATGAAGTGGAGGTTGGACATCGTCGGACCTCTTCAATCGGCACCAGCTAAGTCTCAAATTATTTTATTTATGACTGCCTATTTCTCTAAGTGGGTTGAAGCACAGGCCTACTAGAAGGTCAGGGAGAAAGAATTCATCGGTTTTATTTGGGACCACATCATATGTCAATTCGGAATACCATCCGAAATTGCATGTGACAATGGAAAACAGTTTATCGGCAGCAAGGTGACAAAATTTCTCGAAGACCTTCAAAAGGATTTTATCAACACCTTAACACCCTAGTAGGAATGAGCATGTAGAATCAACCAACAAAACCATAATACAAAACCTCATGAAAAGGTTGACCAGCGTCAAAGGAAAATGGAGAGAAATCCTGCACGAAGTCCTTTGAGCGTATCATACAACTTCGAAGTCAAATACCAGGGCAACCCTGTTCTCTTTGGTTTATGATGCTGAAGCTTTCACCGATCGAAGTCGGGCAGTCGAGCATCAGATTCCAATATGTGACAAAGGAATCGAATGACGAGGCCATGAATACGAGCCTGGAGCTATTAGATGAACAACGTGAAACTGCCTTTGTTAGATTGGATTCCCTAGAAATAATGGATGAAAGGTATTACAATCAAATGGACAACCATTGATATTTTAATGTCGGGGACTTGGTATTGAGGAAGGTCATGTCAAACACCTGAAATCCAAATGAAGGGAAATCGGGTCCGAACTGGGAAGGGCCGTACCAGATTCTCGAGATCACAGGGAAAGGATCCTATAAGCTCGGAATGATGGACGGAGAATAGATACCGAACAATTGGAACGTAACTCATCTCAAAAGGTATTACTACTGAGGTACACCCCATTTCAATTCTTTTTATTTTTTGACTAACACTTCCAGGTTATCGACAAGGAGCGGCACCAAGCCTTTAGGTCTGAAATTACATGTTGCACTCTTTTTTCTTTAACCGTTTTTGTCCCAATTAGGTTTTTCGGCAAGGTTTTTAACAAGGCAAAAGTGGATCATGCTAACTTAGAATTGAAGTCCGATCATGAATTGGTATCAAATACTGTGTTTATAGTATCCGAGATTTCTCTACAAATCGACCTCAAATACTAGGAGGATTACCCTCGAATATTGAATTGTTCTAGCAAGAAAATTATTTCAAAATGAAAGGGTCTCAATAGTAGGATTTATTGTAAGGGCCAAACGGTCAAAACGAATCGTTCCCATATAGATTGATTGATCCCTGACATTAAACATGTACGCATGTGTGACCATTTTTGACAAGATTAAAGGGAAGTACTTTCCTTGCAACTATCTAATGTCTTAAAAAGATTCCACTTTACAACCCCATACTTTCGATCTGTTATGGAAATGATCCCAAAGGCCGATTGTAGCTAGAGTTCGGAAAATCACGCCCACACTCGGGGACTGTCATCCATAAAATAAACTCGAACTATTGAACGTCAAGGGAATAAGATCTCTTAGGCAAACCTCAAATTTTAAAGGCCACAACCATACCCACTTGGAGACTATTATCTTAGGCAAGCCTGGATAACTAGGAAAAGTGAGCTCACTGGGCTACACCCGAACTAAAAGGCTACGACCAATTTAACACGGTTCGGAGACGTCTGAAATCCGTAACAAAAATAGGCCTTCAAAAAAGAAAAAATTCTTTCACAACTGGTTCTAAAGGCTACCCTCGGCAGAATCATAAACTTAAGATATTTTCGGAAAAAAACTTCAGTAACACCGAACCCCGATAATGCCTTAAACCAAAAGGGCAATAAAGGCAAGATTTGTTCGAACCCTCGAACACAACCTTATTATTTTGTGCTAAGGCATTCCAACCTTTATGAATACAAGCAATAAAATAAAGGAAAACTTTATGAGTACAAGAAATATATATAACGATCTTTTTACTAAGGCCAAATTAGCCAAAAATAAAAGAAAGCAAAATACAAAGATCTTAGGGCTACTTTTACTTTGAGTTCGAGTGATCATTCTCACTCGACTAGAAAGCCTAAGGTCTACCTTATTTCGAGTTCAAGCTAAACCTCACTAGACTATTAAAGCCTAAGGGCTACTTTTATTCTGAGAAACCACTCTCACTCGGCTATCAAGCCTAAGGTTACCTTAATTCAAGTTCAAAATAAATTATCTCTCGTGGCACAAAATCGCCTCAGTCCGAATTCGACCTTTCGATTGGGGACTACCGATCAGAAATGGTCGAAGATATATATATATAACGATCTTGATACAAAGGCCAAATCGGAAAAAAACAAAAGAAAGCAAAATACAAAGACCTTAGGGCTACTTTTACTTCGAGTTCGAGAGATCATTCTCACTCGACTAGAAAGCCTAAGGGCTACCTTATTTCGAGTTCAAGTGAAACCTCACTAGACTATTAAAGCCTAACACTACTACAAATAAGACCTTTAGAGGAAATATAAAATGGCTTTAGCAGCAATAATAATAGCCACTATATCTTTTACCGTCCATTGGTCTTTTGCCGTTGAAACAGGGGTCGGCAAAGCCTTTAGCGGCTATTCTCGCAAAAGCTGGTAAACGGTATTTTTATTGCTGCTAAAAGTTATTATCTTTAATGACAATTATAATAGCTACTAAATCCAATCTAAAATAGTTAATTGTACTTCTTTAGCGTCCATTATTATAGCCACTATATTCAAAATAATTGCCGCTAAAAATTACATCTTTAACGGCAATTGTTTGTGGCAATTATAATGGCTACTAATTCTAATCTAAACGGCTAATTATACTTGTTTAGCATCTATTTTTTATAGCCGCTAAATTAAAAATAATTACCACTAAAAACTCGCATCTTTAATGGCAATTATTTTATGGCAATTAAAATGGTCATAGTATCCCTTCTGAAAACATCTGTGTTTGCCCTTTTAGCTTCCATTCTAATGGTTAATATGTTTAACTAAATTGCCTCTAAACGTCAATATCTTTAACGATAATTTTTTTTTACATCAATTATAAATAATTTAGCCATTATTAATAATAGTTTTTACATTCGTACAGAATATGACTCAAATAATAAAATATATTGATATTTATTAAAAAAAATATAATGTATCTCATTAATATTAACAAACAAAAGAAAGTACTAATAAAAAATATTAGTATCACAGAAATTTAAAACATAAAAATATATTGTTTAGACCAAATAGCTAATGTCATTATATAACTAATCCATACGAATGATGGTCTTCAAATAATTTTTACAACTTTTCATGATTTTGAAATCTTTCACCCGCTAAATTATCCAACATCAGACGGTATGACTTGAAACTATAAATAATTATGTCAAAAGATAAAGTATAATATGAAAAAACATCTTGAACGTTCCATCACTAAAATTAAAGTAGCCAACTACCTCACCTAACGTAATGGTGAACCAACAACAACCAAAGAAGATTACTACCAAATGGAAAGAAAGTGCCTGAGGAGAAAGTAGTACAACAATAGCTCATATGCAGATCAATGCCAAAGCACAAAATAAAGGAAAAGTGACCAAACAAATCTATATACCAATCAATCAAGTTCCTGAACCACAGAGACAACCTACTACAAGAACAGATGTGACAAATAACAATGTGGGGGAGAACAAGGATAACAGAGGAACTAATACTATAACAGAAGTTGTGAAGGAAAAGAATCTCCAGGTGATGAACATGGGAAATGAGTTACTAGCTAGACCAGAACAATTTCCTAAAAATCAGAGACAACCTATAACAATTGCAGCTGTGACAAATAATACAATGAGCGAGAATAAGAAAAATGGAAGGGCTGATTTGTAATAGAAGCTGAGAAAGAAAAGAATCTCCATGATCCAGAATTCCCTAGCATCTTCCAGATGATGAATAGGGGAGAAGAACTATTGATTAGAACAGAACAGTTTCACATGGTTGAGGAGAAGCAGAACAATGATTTACTACTAATTACCAATTATGAGAGGGATTCTGAGAAAGCACATGATCCAGAAACTGACAAAAAACAAGAAAGGGACAAGTACAAGTAGTAATGTGATTGACAATATGAATCAGAATTCCACCATCAGTCCAGATAACTCATACTCCAACAACTCCTACCAAAGTGATAGAGCTAGAAAAATAGCTAATAAGAAGAAAAGGATGTTAGAAGTTATTAGTGTGCAACATGGAATTCCTTTTTACAAAGAAAACCAACATTCAAGAATCAGAACCACAACTATACAATTTGCACTTAATTGGAGAATAGAAGGTAAATTTTAGTATTATCCCACATGATAGGCAGTTACACACCTTACACCAATATGCACTGATAAACAAATAAATTTAGAGAAACTAGCAAGACTTGAAACTTACGGCAAAAGGCCCTCTTCAATAGGTTCACATACATCAGTGATGCTTACTGAGATGATAGCAGTGTCTTGATGCAGACGAGGAATTCTTCTCTTAAAGAGAATAAAACATTGAGTTACATCTGAATATCGAAATACAGAAAGTGTACTAGATGAAAAAACAAAGCAGGCAAGCTACCTTAATGATCTCTGTGATAGCTATAGCCTTGCTTATTGCCTGACCCGTTGCTTTTAAAACAATCTCTTTTCCACGCTTCTCCTGAATAGCCGTTACTCATTAGAAATTTCTATTAGCCACTACTAACTAAAAAACTACATTTTCCATCAGACCTCCCACTAAAACATGAGAAAGAAGTAATGTGCATAGAAACTTAGACCTCAACCTTAGGGATGTATCATGAATTAATAGAAAATCATACAGCTACAAGTAAGTCTTGCTTGAATTTAGGGCAAAAAAAAAGCAATTCAAGCTAGGATACGTAGAAGAAAGATTCTCAGATCCAATAACAGACCACAAGTATTCTAATCTGCATCTACAAAGAATATTAATAATACGGAAACTCTCTCCTTTTTACCATTCAGCTACTGCACCGCAGGGAATCAACATTCATCTTATGTTACATTAAAAAGCAGATTGATTTAGCTCACCTACAAATCAATTCTTTTTTTAATATTTAAAGCGATTAACATAGAGTAGTATGGACTCCATTTTATCAAATAAAACCATCTAAACGGTACCAATTGTTACCTATTTCGAGGCTCAATCAAACTCCATCAAGTTAGTATTTTATAGCATAATCCTAGAAACAGAAAGCATAAACCACACTACGTCATTGGAATACGATTAGTTCTATTATCATTCCCCAATTCATCCAAACTCTAGAAATATAGAAAGAACCTCAGTCCCATACAAGTTGGCGTTGGCTATACAAATCCTTACTGACCACATTACAACGATGCATACATGAGAAATAAAAAACCTAGCAATCAGCCAACCATAATAAGACCTCAAGAAATGATAATATGACACCGCAATGGTTTTATTTATAATATACTCGCAACATAATGCAAAATAGTTCTCACGAATCCAAATCACCCAAGGTTGTAGCCTAGTGGTCAATAAAGTGGGAGGAGAGCAGTGAGGTCTAGGGTTCAAATCTCCACAGAGGCAAAAAAACACTAAACAATTTTTAACAGAGTTACTTGTACTGGTGAGAGTTAGCAGGTACCTCTATCAACAAAAACAACACAAACTGCAACAAACTACTCAGTGTAATCGCACATGGTGGGGTCTGGGGAGGATAATGTATACACATACCTTACCCCTATCTCATGGAGATAAAGAGGTTATTTCCAATAGACACTCGGTACCTCTATCATTAAAAAAAATTAGTACCCATGAATCCAATCAATCAATCAAATATGCCTCAATAGGGCACTACTACGAATCCTCTGTATCTATTCCAACCGATAAATACTTTTTTTTATTTATTTAAAACTGAGAAATCAAACCGCATTCTGTCCACCAATGGAAACCCATAAATACATGCACAGTTGTGGTATACAGAAAAATAGAGTTAAAACTGCAAAAAAATTAAAAACAAGCCAAGAGAGTGAGATGATACCTGAAGAATACTAGTGGCATTGCTGATGTAATTTCTAACAAGTCTCATTGAAGCGATTCAGATTTCATTCTCATTTATAGATATTTCTGGTTTCGGTTTTGCTACTTTTTGGTATCTATCCTGTAATGATTCCCATGTTGGAATCGTCATGGAAATGGAAAACAAGAAATAAAAAGAAAGAAATGAAATGCAGAGAAAAGAAAGACTCAATTTTCATTCAACATGACCGATACATTGCTACAGTACTAAATATATAGACCTAAAATAATCTACTATCACTTAGCTGGCAGCCCTAACTAACCAAGGGGCTCAATTGCAAATAATATTAAAAGATGGGCTACATTCTAATATCATATATTTTGGCATTCACTACAATCTACCTCCCTTAAAAACAACCATGTCCTTAAGGTTGAAATTCAAACAATTGTGAATGTAGTGCACCAGCCAGTTGTCTTCTTGCATTGCAGAAACTTGCTTCTATGAATAGTGGTCATCGTATGTTTCCAAACATAGGGAAGACATGATTCAATGAAGAGCAATGAATTTCCAATAGCATTATTGGATACTATGCCACCAACTAGCCACAGGTGATCACCAACTTGAGCACAAAGGCAAATGGTCTCTACGAAAGCAATATTATAAGTTCCTTCAAACATCCTAATTAGCTTGTTACTCCCGGGTCCTTTATTAGCAGATATATAAAAAAAGTTCCATAGTTTGTGTCAAGTTGTTCATGATAACTAGGCAAAGCAGTGCACTGATTGAAAATGTTCTAAGAAGATAAGAAAATCCAACTGTTGTAGCCAAGGCTTTATTCATAGAATTTCCCAGCGTAAAACTACTAGCCTTTGTTTGATTAGCCATAGATATAAGAGAGCCACTAACACTTCAAGGTAAGCGATAACCAAAGGTTGAAGAAAATGATACAGCAACCAACAACGGGCCAACTTGGAGCAAAATCATTGCTGTTATCACTACAAATATACCAGTTCTGCTTGGTACAATATACTTCAATGGTGAACCCCAATGACTCCTTATCCACCATTTCTTCACATCATTTCCCAAAAGGACAACTTTAGTCAGTGTCATATAGCGTACTTCCATGAGCAGTAAGTATTGCTGGAATAATTTTTCATCATTCTGATCAAACTCCATGGTGTAGTATACTGACTGTAATATCTTTGCTACTAGTAGCATCAGACTCTTGATTCCATAACACAGTACATTGCACCGAGATCTTCACATCAAATAAATCATAATAATCAAACACCATCCTTCCTAGATCAAAGAAATCTTTGTTGAAGCTCTTCAAACTGGAGCATAGTATACCACACACGTCAAACTCTTCACCTATTGTACATCTCAAGCGGCCCGTATTATTATCATCCAACCTATAGGCGATAGATGCAGATACTACCACTCTCTGATACTCTACTCCAATAGCAAATGAGATCTCACAAATAGTCAAGGACGCTGACATAGCTTTAGGAACACCAGTAAATGTGATCTCATTAACTTTCACCACTATTTCCACCCTTTCTTCAGGAAAAATCAGCAAATCATTTGTACAGTTTTGACTTATAAAACCAATAATATTAAGCAGGAACCAAAACAAAGGAAGATAAGGTATTTTATGGAAGTCTCCAAAGAGGTACAGCTGAGATTCGGAGCCAAATAGCAGATAAAGAATCATTTCGTGTTCCTTTAGGAGACCAAGGCTACTTATTGCCAACTGATAATAAGATTTTATCTGTTGAATATGAGGAACCAACAAAAAATAGTAAAACTGCTTCAACTGTTACACAAATAGAGATCGAAGTTGCGGATGTTGGTAAGAGTGTTACTGCTAAAGCTAAAATGTCAATTGTAACTGCTCATATTTCCTTTGGTACGCCAGAAATGTGTGTGTTTCTTTTCGATTATCGTTTTAGACATATAGTTTGTTTAGGAACCTTGAAAATGGGATTTAGATGTGAGGTGTTAGCAAAGAATTCTATAATGAGTAGGTACCTAGAATGTGGGAAGAATTGGGTTGATGTCAAACTATTCAAAGAAATACTGAATAGAAATATGATATCGGAAATTATGATGTTGTATTGTTCTAATTTGAATAGTAAAAGCAAGAAGGGATTGAGACTTTTAATACATGTTGTGGCTGATTTCGTGGTCCATTACTGCAAATTGTTAAGTTGTTTGGGTGTTAATAAGAGTCATGATTCATCCAGATTCATGAGAAGTTCCTTGATAACTTTGTATCCCAAGCGGGGTAAAATTCAAGGAGCTTATAGTGCTTCTAGAAATTTAGGTATCTGGAACGATATGTTGATTGTGTGTGCGCAATAAAATGAAAGATTATAATTGCACAGTGTTTCCAGTAATGCAGTGCTTATTTCGCTTAGTGTCATTCCCTCATTCTAGTCGGAAGTTATTGGGAAGATATGTGGTTGAATTAATAGTGGCTGGATATCTTTTTTAGTTGTGATTCTTGGGGTCCTCTATTTTACTAATGAACTACTTGAATGGATCATTTATTTTGAGTCCTTTTGGTACGATTGCCTTGTGGTCATGTCACTACTTCTATTATTTTGGCATTCACTACATATCCATTGAGAAACAAATCCTAAAATTCTTTCTTCCTTTGGTATTTTGTTGTGAGAAACAGAGAGTTTAGGGAAACAACGGGATATCACAAACACCTTAGCACATGAACAAAAACTATACTTTCACAAATCACAAAATACAATAGTTGGATATAAAAAAGTACAAATTTGTACCGGGTAGGCAAATTCTTTTGCCGATAAAGACTAGAAATTGAAGGAGAAGAATGATTTCTGCAACAATCTTGAACCTACATGAAAGTAAAAGTTAAAGAGAATGAAAGGGAGAATAATGTCAATGAATATTGACCATAATCAAGCAGCACCAATTTAAAATCAATGGTAAATTGCAACTGCTGGATAAGAAAAGAAGCAAGAAGAGGAATTACCTGGGGAAAATATGGTCGGAGACCTAATATGCCGATTTTGTTAATCCCGTCGTTCGATAAAGGATGGGGAAGGCATAATTCTATATCCCGTTTGATTAATACTGGGGAGGCGCGATATTAGGTTTCCCTATTATTTTGTAATTGGAGGGAATAGTTAATTCTTGTCCAAAATAATTTGAGGGAAATATTTATTTATTTTATAAGGAGGGAACGTAAAATAATAAAATTGATTTAAATTAGTAATTTTTTTAGTGGCAATTCATTTTTATTGTCGGTAAAAGGATATCTTTTACTGGATAATGGTCATGTGCCGCTAATATTTCAGCTTAAAGAATCTACTACCGACAATTGCCTTATTGCCGCTAAATAATTGTCGCCAAAGGCCTTTTTTGTAGTAGTGTAAGGGATAATTTTTTATGAGAAACCAATCTCACTCGGCTATCAAGCCTAAGGTTACCTTAATTCAATTTGAAAATAAATTATCTCTCTTGGCACAAAATCGCCTCAGTCCGAATTCGACCTTTCGATCGGGGACTACCGATCAGAAATGGTCGATGAAAGTACTTACTATCGGTCCTTACCATCTCAAATCTTCGAATGTGACCTTATTAATTCATGCTAAGGCACTTTGACCTTATTATAAATTCACGATAAGCAACAGATTCAGAAATCATGAAAGGGAAAAATTATACAAAAGCCTTTTTACAAGGGCCATATGGCCCGATCAAGAATTATTTACAAAGGCCGATCGGCCTCAACATAAAAGCAAAAATTACAAAGGCCAAGAAGCATGGTCCTTATCGGAGGAAGCATCTTCACCCTCAGAGTCTTCTCCACCAGATTCGCTCAAACTCTCGGAGTCTTCCTCAGGAAAAGCCAGTTTTCGAGCCATTGTTTCTTTTGCTCTGGCAATTTTGATTTTAGCGGATATACTAAAACTTGAGATGAGGGCCTCTCTTCGAGCTTGACACTTTGCATGATCCACCATGCTCCTGGCCTGTGATAAGTAGGGATTTTAACCGCTTATATGCTCTCTTTTACTTGCGTTTTAGCTAAAAATATATAAAGGTATTCCCAAAAACTAATGAAATGTGCTTGCTTACATGAGTGTTGCAATATAAGCTAAAGAAATCAGAATCAACTCATAAAGGAGTCAAAAGTGGACAAGGACCAAAACAAGGAAAAAAAGGGCCATAGTATGGACCACACATATATTGTGCGTCTGTAGAAGAAGAGATCAGAGAGTGGTTTTAGGAAAACTGAAGATATACGGACCGCACCAAAATTGTGCAGCCGCAGGATGTCAAGTGCGGCCACACTCACAATTATGCATTCTGCAAAAGTGAAGAATCAGAGAGTTGGGTTCAAGTCCAAAGTCAAGGAGTGCAGGCCGTATTATTTTGTGCGGTTGCATAATCAAGAGCACGGCCACACTCAGAATTGTGCGATCCGCAGAAGTCCTGCAAAGCTAAAGCTCAAGTTCAAAGAGTGCGGACCTCACTATAATTGTGTGGTCGCAGAAGCAAGAGTGCGGCCGCACTCAAAAATGTGCGGTCCGCACAACCTCCTTAGGGGTATTTTTGTCAAATATTTTTCGTTTAGTATAAATAGACTTTTTTGTCATTTTTAGGTTAATTTTAGTTTTGGGAGAGTACCTGAGCCGTTATTCTTTGCTGTTTTGAGTAATTTTGTACTAGATTAACTTCTAAACATCAGATTTTCTTTCCATAATCAATTATTATGCATTCTATCTTAATTTCTTCTTGTATTTCTTCATTTTTCATGAGTAGCTAAATTTCTAGCTAGGGTTGTGGACCAACCCTAGTGTGGTTACTTAATGGGTGTTTGATTTAGGGCTTGTTTGTGATTGGGTTAGCGATATTTATCCATGTTCATGCTTGTATTCAAGAATTAATGGTTGCAGACATTGATTCATGCCTATTTGACTTAGTCTCTACTTAAGGAAGAGAGACAAAGTCTAGGAAAACTTGGCTAACAAGAAATTGGGGTGAACTCAAGAAATAGATAGCCCTAATTAAAGGGTCAAATCTAGAGATAGTGAGACCCAACTTGAGCATATATCACTTGATTTGTGTAACACCCATTTGGACTTGAGAAAGCCAAATTTGGCAAAATCACTCAAACTACCAAGAGGTATATAGTTGGTAATTTCATGTGATTTCTGTATTACAACCCCAACTAATAAAACTTAACTAAGAGTTTACAACCCGTTAGGTAACCACCTAGGTGGAAGTCACAACCCTAAATCTTTTACAATTTGAAAAACAACCAAAACCAAAAATATTGTCTCCTAGTTTCATATTTACAATCAATAGCTTAAAGTAGAAGTAAAAACAACAAACAAGGATGTGGAAGAGTAATTTGAGGCACATCATACAATTGCACTAAATATATACCTAATCCCAGTTCTAACTCCCTGAGGATTCGACCCCAACTCGCGTTGGGTTTTATTATTGCTTCGACCGTATCACTACATATACTTGTGCTGTGAGTTTGGGTGACATCAGCCTGTGCTTGGGTAGCTTTGACATCGACCAAGTATTGGGTCGCATTAGCTTGGGCCTTGGTGTTGGCCACTACTGCCTCATATTTGGCCACTTCGAGCTCTTTGGCCAAGTTGGCTAAATTGGACTGAAGCTTCTCAATTTTCTTTGCTTATACTGAGGCCTTATCCCTTACAGCCCAAAGATGAGACTCGACTGACTCCATCTCTGCTTGTATGACCTCCATTTTTGAAGCTAAGATGTCCATACACACC
The DNA here is from genome assembly GCA_026770625.1 of Nicotiana glauca. NCBI lineage: Eukaryota > Viridiplantae > Streptophyta > Magnoliopsida > Solanales > Solanaceae > Nicotiana > Nicotiana glauca. The sequence continues at coordinate 48,142 of MU749622.1, read as the reverse complement.
TTGAACTTTTCAGCTTTGGTCCGTATTTCATCTATTTGTCCCACCAATACTGCTCCTTAACATCATGATACATCTTGGTCGAGCCGGGGTGGATGGAATATCGGGATTGATGAATCTC
>MU749622.1:3277-38461 GCA_026770625.1 Nicotiana glauca | reverse complement strand
GAGGGAAGCTTACCGTTAGGGCTGGGGGAGAGGACCGTTGGTGAGAGTAGGTGAGAGAAAAGAGAGAAAGTGTCTAAGTCTTTAACTAATTTATTGCCTAGTAGAAGATTTAAAATGTTGGAATTTGCCTATAAGGCTTATTTGACTACATAAAAGGAAGGATATGTAGGTTTACTTGGGCTGATATGCCCAACTGGATAGTGGAAGCACATGTAGGTGCATGAGGTGTTAAACAAAGATTTTGGGCAACTCTGAAGCAATTCTTAGCAGGTTCGAGGATGAACGTATGTTTAAGTGGGAGAGAATGTAATGACCCGATCAGTCATTTTGAGCTCCAGCATGTCGTTCGGCAGTTTGAGGCCATGAGCAGCTTCACTTCAGGTATTATGACTTTCATGCATGGACGGAATTGAATCTCGGAAAGCCCGGAGTTGACTTGAAAAGAAAATTCTCATTTTAGAAGCTTTAAGTTGGAAGAATTGATTAAAGTATAATTTTTCAGTAAACGACCTCGTAATCGAGATTTGAAGGTTCAAACAGGTTCATATGATGATTTTGGACTTAGGCGTATGTCCAAATCGGGTTTTGGATGACTCAGAAGCGTTTCGGCGCCTATTATGGAAATTAGCATTTTGGAAGAATTTCATAAATTTGGGTTGAAGTGCAATTCAGTGTTATCAATGTCTGTTTGGGATTCCGAGTCTGGGAATAGCTCCATATGGTGATTCTGGTAATGGGAGCGCGACCGGAAGTGGATTTGGAGGTCCGTAGGTCATTTTGGGGTCATTTGGCGAAAGTTAAAATTTTGAAGATTTTTTAGAAGATTAACCGGAAATGGAATTTTTGACATCAAGATCAGATTCCGATTTCGGAAGTGGGAGTAGGTCCGTAATATCGAATGTGACTTGCGTGCAAAATTTGAAGTTATTTCGGATCGATTTGATACGCTTCGGCACAAAATATAAATGTTGAAAGATTTAAAACTCATAATTTGATTCGATGCACGATTCGTAATTTCGGCATTGTTTGACGTGGTTTGAAGTCTCGACTAAGTTTGTATTGTATTTTGGAACATGTTGGTATAATTAGTTAAGGTCCCGAGGGCCTTAGGTGGATTTTGGAAGGTTAACGGAATGGATTTCGGACAAAGGAACTGCTGAAATTTTCTGCTGCAAAAGCTGTTTTGAATAGCAACTGGTGCAATAGGAAAGCTGACTTTGGAAGCTTATATATCGAAATCTATAAGAAATCTAAAAATTATCGAAACATGGAAGTTATAGCCCTTTGATTCTAGTTTCTATAAAATTAAATCATATATCATTTGGATATTTGTACAAAAAGTTATAATTGATTGAATGAAGGCTGTTAAAGCAGTTTTGCCTGAAATTTCTGATGCGTGGAGCCAAATTTGGAAGCTTCTATCTCGAAATCTGTAAAGAGTTTTATGATGGACAACCTATCAAATAAAAGATCTTTGAGACTAGTTTCTAACGCTTTAAACTGTTAATCACTTGGATATTTATAAAAGTAGTTATGAACGTTTTAGTAAAAGATGTCTAGCATGGGAAAACTTGTAATACGAGGTACAACCTGCACAGCGCAAGGTACAACTCGCTGAAGCACCAGTGCCTATATAAGGTGGTCGGGTGTTGATACCCAATTTTTCCGTGTATAATATTTATATGAAAAAAATATTTAAAAATAGCATATATATGCATATATAAGTATGTCCCAGTATTTTACTATTTTTAAATAATTTTAAGGTTTTTAAAATAATTTATTTTCCTTTTTCATCCATTAAAACCCAATGATTATTTCCAAAATTATTATTTTTTGGTAATTCATTTATTGCAATTTTATATTTATGCTAAAATATAGCTAAGGTAATTTTTTGTGCATATTTTTACAAATTTATTTAGTATTTTTTAAGCTAAATCGCGTATAATTGTAATATTACCTATTTTAAGATTCAATTATGTTTTATATTCCTAAAATTAAGTCCTGTATTTTTAAATTTTTAAATATATATTATAAATTATTTTAGTGCTTTCAATTAGTTTTTAGAAATTTATTTACTATTTTTTATAAATTAAATGGGGAAAAGGGGCTATTTAACGTATAGCCAAATTTGGCTTTCAAATTTAGCCTAAATCTAACCCAATACACAACCCCAATTAAACCAACCCAATACCCAAGCCCAATCATAATTTACCCGACCCACAACCCGTTTAAACAACCCGCCCGGGTCCCCATTTAATCCAGGTCGTTGATCAAATCAATGGCCACATTTCAGCCTTACCATTTTTAATTACCCATTACTCCCCAAACCCTACTCATTTGGCATCACCAGCCTCCTTTGAACCCCCCCCCCCAATTCTCTCAAACTCTCTAGAAGTTTCTCAAACCCTAGCCGCCTCCCACCACTTCCGCCCTAAAATCCATCAGAATCCATGGCTTCCAAGGCTATGGAAGACCTATACCCGCCTCTTATGGCTCCTACACGCCTGGTTTTTGAAGATTCAAGGCCTGACCACGACGAAGCTTGGTCCAGACATCGTTTGATTTGAGTTCTATGGCCATCTCCGGCCTTGCTCCGGCACGCCATGGTTGTTCGAGCCTGATTTTGACTTCTCCGGCTTAGATCAGTGATTTTTCCAAGCCTTTCTCACTACTGGGGTTCTTCTAAAACCCTAACCATTCAAGGTTTTTCCAATTTCTTTAGATTCGTTGTATATTATGTTTTTCTCTAAGCTCTTAAGCATTTTTCTCAAAGTCCTTTCAAAACGATACTTTCAAAACCATTTCTTTTTTCGATCTAGGGTTTTTCTAAGATATTTAGATGTTTCTCTGATTTTCTCTTTCTTTTGTGTTTTTCTTCTATTGTATTTTCCTCTACTGTGTTCTTGTATGTTTCTTCTACTGTATTTTCTCCTACTGTATTCTTGAGTGTTTCTTATTAAGTTTCCTCTACTGTGTTCTAGTTAAGATTCTTCTAATACTTCTTAATATGTGTCTCCTACTGTTCTTATCAAATTTTTACATTATTTTTCGTATTAGTCTCTTCTATTATGTTTTTTTGGGCTCTTCTACTGTGCTTCACATCTTACTCTTCTATCATGTTTCTCATGAGTTTCTATTGCTGAAAGGAACTTGTTAAAGGTTTCAGTTCTTCGCTGAGACCTCTGAACCTGTTTCGACTTAATTACTTGTCCTCTCATCTCTGCACTCGATTGATGGTAGAAACCCTAGAATTTGGGGGTTCTTCCAAGTTTGGAAACCATTGGCTATATGATTAGCTTGAACTGGTTTTTATTTCAAAACCCTAACTCTTTCAGACCTATTTCGAGTCTCTCAACTAAGTTTTGAAATCTTTGATTTTCATATGATTCTGACTTTTGCTAAACTCTTATAAGGTCTTTTACACTGGATCTTTTGTATGTTACTAGATGCTACTTCTCTTCTACATTGCTGACCAATGTGACAACCATGCTTCTGTAGTCTATTATCTACTGATTTTTGCAATGGCACGATATCTTCTTTCAACTTAACATGTTTGTATGCTCTTTATATGTGATGAAATTCCCTCTAAAATGACTTTCAAATTTGTGATTAGTTCAGACTTCCTTCTGAATAGGTCTAATTGATTTCTTTCCTTGTTTGTTGATTTTCCCGTACTCGACATAAGCTAAAACCTTTCTCAGCTTTTCTGACTTGGTTCATTCATGGATCAGTAATTACAAAATCTCTGACTCTTGATTTACTGGCTACTAATTTATTTTCTTACCTTATTTGTATAACCGTGTATTCCAAAATTCTATCCTTAAATAACTTTTTATGTATTTGCCCCTAATTGCGTACTTTGCACAAAAGAAGCTTGTTTGATTTCTTTTCTTAAATAACATTTACCATTTGAACATGAATTCCTTAATTAAAGGAAGTCTTGTGTAATTGATTCTTAATTGAAAATCAGTTCCTTAACTATTTTCTTACCTTATTTCTACCTGATTTTTACACTATAAATGCACGACTCTTTCACAAACCAACGAACATTCATAGTCTTTCTGAACTCACACTTATACATAATAGTATTCTCTCTTCTTGTCTACATTGTGGCGTGTTTACAAAACCTATTGCTTTTCTCTATTTGTTTCTTTAAAACTGGTAGGTCCTGATTTAAGTTTTAAGCACCACAACAATGTGTTTATTTACTGTTTTTCTATCCATGTCTACTTACTGTCTCTGTATAGTTCACCATTCAAAATTTGTATGCTCATTTCTTTCTGCCTGTTTCTATTGTGAATCCCTATTCCCCAACCCTTATGTGTTTAAGCTATGGATTGGAGCATGGCAATATGTAAGTTGTTGCCCATGAACCAAACATGATCCTTTGGGATCCCAGTCTCTATTAATGTGTGTTTGGACAAGCTTATGGTATGCTAGCATTCTCCATTGCTAGGCATGACCACAGCCTGCCCTTTGCCTCTTTCAATTTCCCTACCCCCCTAAACCCCTTATGTGCACTTATTTCCCTCTTCTTTTCCCCTGTTCCCTCTCAAAATTATGCTTCTGCATTTACACTCTCTCTTAGTCTCTTAAGTTCTGGGCCCCTCTTGTGAGCCTTGCCTTGGGACCTTGAGCTCCCTCTGAACTTGGACACTTGAGGGATGACCTTTCCACACTGCACTTGTCCTTATCTGATAATGTATTTGGGTGTGAGCATTGCCCAGAGTCCCCTTTGAGGCTCTTAGGGAACTTTTACTCATCCAAATGGGAGAAAGGCTTTGGATCATGATCTCTTGGAGTGGGTTTACCTCATATTTCAGACAGAAAGTTTGAATCAGGCTCTCCTTAGTTGTACTTTTAATTTTTGATGTATTCTTTTTCTCTATTTTGGGTTGTAATAATTTGTAATAAACTCCGAGGATGGCTAGTGAAAAAGGGCATTAACTATGTATGCAAAGGGTAGATATCATGCCTATAGGTATTTTTGAATTCTGCATTCTCACATAGATATCATGCCTATAAGCATTTCTGAATTCTGCATTTCTCACATAGATATCATGTCTATAAGTATTTTTGAAATTTGCATTCTCTCATATATATACCATGTCTATAGGTATTTCTGAATTCTGCATTCTCTTATATAGAATCATGTCTATAAGTATCTGGAAATTTGAATTCTGCATATGCATATAGAAAATATGCCTATAGGTTCTTCTGAATCTTGTATGTCCATTCTTCATCTAGCAATCATGTTCATAGGTCTTAAACAATCAACTGCAATTAGATATCATGTTCATAGGCATTAATTTAAATTTACAATCTAGATATCATGTCTTTAAGGCTTCTGCATTTTCACCATGCTATAAAAGGGTATAAAATCAACGACGCATAGAAAGCATGTCTATAGGAGCTATTAATCGAATCTGAATCGCTCCATTCACGTATAAGGCTAAAACAGTAATAACGACGTGTCATCATTTGCAGAACTTGACCTTCGTAAAAACTTGCCTTCCTTAATCTGACCACCTTTCTTAAAAGGGAAGGTTGAAAGGAGGAAGGAGTAACCATTTACTATTCACTGGCCATAACTCCGGCGACCGGCATTGTAAGATCACAAGATTGGTCCCAAAAGAATCCCCTTCTCTTTGTGAACAATCCCTAGTTGGTTTCACCCTCAAATCCATAACAAATTTTTCCAGATCTTAAATCTTATTTCGCGATCTACTTTAGCAAATAGATTTTTTTTCCGGAAATTTCCCTTTCTTTAGATTTCTTCTGTTTCTTCTACATCAATGGAGTTTTGAAGCAGTCCATGGCGGCATCGTCCTCTCCCCAGCCTTTGGCTGTGGGAGAGAGGAACTCAACATATGCATCTCTATTGGAAAATAAAAAATCTGGACAAGTTCCGGCAAAAATCGAGCTAAAATAGGTGGAGTTTGTCCATGGTGAAGCTACGATCAAATTTACAATGGAGGAAGTACATCAATATACTAAGGAGGAAGGGTTACATCAAGATTATGTGATTAAATTCTCACAAGATCAATATGATATGCAAGATATTCGAAAGATGTTGCCTAAACAATTTGGAACTCAAGGTCGCTGCCTCGTCGGATGGCTTACAAGAAGACATGTTTTGATCAGGTTTAATAGATGTGATGATTATGTTCTTGCTGCTGCAAAATCTGTTAATTACTTAGAAGTTAATGGACAAAAATTAGAGATGCGAATTTTTCCGTGGACTATTACTTTCAATCCTAAAGAGGAGACCTCCAAAGCTTTTGTGTGGATTTCGTTTCCTAACTTGCCTCCTATGTTATTTGCAAAACAATACTTGCTTTCTATAGCTTCAGCAGCAGGTAAACCATTGGCAATAGATAAAGCACCATAAGAGAAGTCACGACATAACACAGCTAGGGTCAAGGTCGAGCTTGATCTTCTAGGTAAGCTGCCGCAGATTTTGAGGATCAAATTTGTGGATGAAAAATCTGGTATGGTGATCGAGCATATTCAAAAATTTGTTTATGATAATCTGCCCCTGTATTGCACTTGTTGCAAGCATCAAGGTCATGATGTAAATACATGTCGTTCGATCTCGACAAATAATTGGGATAGTGGATTGAATGGTGATATTGAGGAAGTTGATGATCCCACGATTGTGGAAAAATTTCAAGGAGATTTGAGGCAGACGCTTAATGAAAAGAGAGGGCTACATGGTGTAATTGAGGCAGCAAGAACAGATGGATCAAAAGCAGTTTTAGCTGCTGCTAATATCCACGATGATCTCAACAAGCCAGGGACCTCAAAGAATTTGGCTATTGTCCCTGTTGATCATGCCTTAGCTAGGATGTCTCAAGCTATAGCTGATGAAGCAAGAAATAGGGTTTCGAAAATCGAGAGATTTTCAGTGATATAGTGACAGTAGCAGGAGGTATTGATGCATCGGAGTGTGAATAGATTGCAGCTACAGTTCATGATTTTGATTGAGGTTCAATTGGTGCTCATGAGGGTCCATATACTAGGCTAAAATATGCTGAAGCTGGGCATCAATTACCTAAAGGACATGCTACTTCTGTTTTGAATTTGGATGGTACAGTAGCATTGAATAAAAATTGTGATCAAGTTACTGCAGTTGAAAAACCAGCAGTTACATTGATTAATGGTGATGTTGTAGAACCTAGTGCTCAAGATGTGCAACATTCGAATGATGCACTCAGGACAGTAGTAAATCGAGCAGCCAGTTCCAAGAAGCATGCTACAGTTCCTTCTACTGTAGCGAGAGGTACACAGGTTGTGGATTCAACTTTACACAACAATACTATGGTGAATGCAAATGATGTCAACAATTTGATACAACAAGAAGTGGGGACAGCTGGAGGTTGTCGACCTATAAATGCTACAACTGAACAATTTTGTAAAGTAGCAGGTAACAAAGCTGCTACTTTAATTGGAGATGGATATGAACATGCAAGTGTTCAGGCGTTGGAATGCACAAATGCTACGACATCTCAGCAGGAGTTTATGGCAAAATTAGCTGCAGTTTTGCAATTCACTATCGATCCAAAGATTAAAATATTTGGGCAATTGAAGACAGATGTTGTTGCTACTACACCACACAAAGCTAATACGAAGAATAATATTTGGACAATGGTGAGTAAATCACCTATCAAGAAGCAAACTCCAGTTATTCAAAATCAGATTCATCCATCAACAATTATTGGAGTCTCGAACTCTTTTGATGCATTTGTCAATGAGGGTGAGCATGATGTGAATGAGGCTATAAATAAGGAGCAACATAGGGAGGATGAGACACAATCAGTTGGTGGAAAAACAAGAGGTACATGCAATGTAAATCAGCAGGAAAATGCAAAAGACTTAGCTGCTCGACTTGGGACAGCAACAGATAAAAATCACTTTGGTAAGCAAAGTCAAGTACCTGATGATCCTACAACAACAATGCATATTTCCAATAAAGAGCTAGCTAAAATGGTAGAGAATGCCCAGGCAGCTATGATGATCAACGCAACTCCAAAAAATAGGCAGCCACAAGCTTGAGGCAGTAACATACAGCAGCAAAGGTCCAAGAACGCAGGTGAACAACTCGTTACTTCGAAGGACATTGTTCCTATTGATGCGCAAAATGCAGAGGCGCACTGCTCCAATGCTCCTACATTGCACTTCTCCAAACCACAGGTTGAACAAATCATTAAAGATGTTCAAAAAGAAATGATGATGAACAATCCCATGGTCAAACAACCTTTGGTCACCTTAAAAAAATCTATTTTTAAGGTTCCTTCGCAGTCAATGGAATCTTGTGGAGAGGTTGAAGGTGAAACTGGGCAACTTATGTTATCAACGGGGAATAACAATGATGCTATACAAGGAAATTTGAGGTTGAAGGCTATCAAGTCCAAACTTTGGCTGGAGGATGATGATGAAGAGGATTGGGGAGATGGTTTTGCTGGTTATTCATCAGAAGAAGCTGATCATGAGGCCAACCATGATAGTGCAGGTGAGGAGAATGATTCCTTAGCGATGGTAATATCTTAACTAGTGCCAGCAGCAAGTCCAATAAGCAACTCCAATGCTCCTGCATTCATTCCCAGAAATCCTTTATCTCCAGCTTTTCAAAATGCAGTAGCTGGAACACATAGGCCTACTATGCAGCAGCAACTTAATCCCAGTACATCATATATTGATCCTACTGCTGATCGACCAACAACAGCAACACCAAAAACTGGGCAGCCCCGAGCTGTGACAACAAGCACTCCTGCATTTTTGCCCAAAAATTCACCAACTGCTGCTATTCGAAATGCAGATGTTGGAAACTCGATTCATAGTGCAGCAACAACATCCAAGAAAATAGTTCCAGTTGATGCTACAAACAAAAATGCAGTAGCACCTGGACAGAAGCAAATTGTTACAAACATTCAAGTTATGTCAGACAATGAGAGAATGTATATGGAATCAATGATGAGTGCCCATGCTCCAACATTTGTGAATTTGGTGAGAGACTTAAATTTAGCAAGATAGGATGATCCAATTTTCTCAACTTCGCACATCGAACCAAATCACAACATTGGTATAAGAGATAAAAGGGGTGACGACAAGATGAGTGAGGAAGGAGAGTTGCCAAACAAAAGCAGGCTGCCCCAACTACTACTACGAGGTCCAACCCTTCAAAAAGAAAATGATGATTTTTGAATACATTTTTCACAAGGTTGAGGAAAACGACAAAGAATTACAAATTGAAGATTTTACAAGTTTGGAAAAAAAGGGCCAAAAATCAAATTGGTACTACATTTTATTTTAACACTTTATTAGTATCCTCATCTGTAATATCATCACAGAGTATGTTATAAACTCTATGATGATCATAGAATATTTGATCCTTTAAAGTTCATATTTTTTACATGCTTGTTAGTAGGCGAGGTTTGCAAGCCTCAATAGGAATAGTAAGGTAAGGTTTAGCCCGGTGTGTATTATATGGGTAACAATACCGGTGCTATTGTCCCCCTTATTTCTAATTTTCCTAATTATTATATTTTTTTTTCTTTTATTAATAAAAAACTAGACCTAGACGCTTGCCTAGCGGATTGCCAAAAAATAAAGACCACCTTTCTTAATCAGTATGTACCAGTTTATCTCATTGCGTTCTGCATTCAGTAGATAGAATGCCTATAGGATACTTGTCCAACACTTAGGCAAGCCTAAGGATAAAATTATAAACTGAATCTGCTTTTATTAACTACAACCAGCAGGTAGGCCTGATTCGGGCTTCTTATCTGAATTATGTAATAAATCAGTCTGCCTCAACCTTTAAGTTTTTGCATGATTAGTTCTTAATCAGACCGTAAACAGTATGTGTAATTCATGCTAAATTATGTGTTTCTTTGTGTAAAGGAGGTATATCTGAGCCTTTTACTTGTTATATGCTTTCCCTTAACTTTCTATACATGTTTTTGTATGTCTCCTAGACTTATTACCTTTAAAACCACAAATAAGCCTAAATATCCCTCCCATTTAGGATTAGTAGTCCGAAATTCCTCCGGGACTGATAGGATTGGGACAGGTAATGGCATGCAATAAGTAAACGAGACCATTACACACTTTAATACCTTAACGGGGTGGGTAGGGTAGATATGGATATGATGACCATGCGATAATGCCATGCGTAGCCCCTCATTGAGGAGTGATTACCGGGTATTGTGTGGGGCTATCCATATTGTTAATAAACCTAGGATCCTCTTTCTTTCTTTCTTATCTCTTTTAAAAGAATTTCAAACTCTTTCCTTTAAGAAAATCTGCTTTCTTTTAAGTTCTTTCCAACTTTATTTGTTTGTAAACCCTTCTATGATGAAATCCCCTCTTATTTGAGCCCTATTTGTCTATATGCTAATTGTACTCAAATTCACAATAATAGTCTGGCCGGAAACCACACTAGTGGATTCTCAGGGGTACCTAACAACTTCCCCTTAGGATAATTTCAAGCCCTTACCCTATCTCTGGTTACTCAAATTAAACACTTCTTAGTGTCCTAATGCACTTGAATCATTAGGTGGCGACTCTTCAATTCAAACCCAATTCCTGAAAGGGAATGAGTTGTCCTCCCAAATGTCATAAACTCGATTTTGCAAGAAAAAGGGGGCGCGACAGCATGGCGACTCTGCTGGGGATATCTTTTAGGCTTTTACCATTTCAGGCTATTATTGTTACCTTACGCTTGTTTATATGTCTTTATTTGCTTAATGCCTTTAAATATTTAATTTCCCCTTCTACTAGAAAACTGACTTGGCTTTTTGTTTCTTTCCTTTATTTCTTTTGCTTTTCTTTACTACTTTCTTTTATTACTGTTTTAAATTATGAAGAATTATTGTAATTATTTCTTTATAACGTGCAAATACATAACAACTTGTTTTAACTATTGCATAAGCATGTTTTCAACATAATATTCCACTCGTGCCATACAAAATACCATAGAAACGCTTATAATGAGTGGTTGCGCTCTTCCTATATTATTGCCCCCTAAATCTGGTAAAGGCATATTTGCGGTAAAACCAGCCGATCAACGGTGTAGTTGACGGTTCCGCGCCTTTCCTTATTGAGTTTTCCACTCAAGGGTACCAGTCTAAAACCCCCATAGAAACCTTACTCTGTTTTACTATACATGCATCATGGTCAAAACCTAGCCGAGTCAGTTATGTTGTCCGCATAATGACTCTTTAAGATAGCCTTGTCAAAAGTCCACGAGGTCCCCTGTTTTGGTATGATTAGCACGCCTCCACTCTTGCTAGACTGGTGGAGGAGTCTTCCATCAAATGACCAAATCAATAAGTGGAAAGAGAGGGCCGCCAAAGCTAGCAAAAAGTTAAAATATATGGAATACAGTCTGCTGCAGATGGAAAAAAAAGTGAGGAAGAGAGTCACCGACTGCCAGAACGCTGAGGGAAATGAAGGAGAACACCTGGCAAAGGCATTTTTACTGGTGAACCTACACGAATTGGAGGATCTGATCAACGAGAGCATTCAACCTGAGGAAGGTCCTTCTGGGACAAAATAGATATTAGTTTTCATTTTGCTTTATAAAATGTAATAAGGCTAATAACCACTAGCAGTTTTTATTTCCTATTATTTAGTGTCGATTTGGGATTTGTCTACTTTTTTATCAACGAAATGAGGCATTTAGCATTCCAAGTTCTCCAAATCAACTTGTTGTTAGGCCTACCTCCGGCATAAAGAGTCCCCAAATTAGGACACGTTTTATATTACTGTACTGTATGTTTAAATATTGCAACATTTTTATATAATCATCACTGACTTACTACCTTTTGTTTTTACTTTTGTTTATTCCCCTCCCCAAAGGTTAGTTCGTGAACTCTGGCAACATCATCATATTTTACAAGATCCAGGGGCCCTCCACCTGCTCCTCCTCCCAGTCCAGTCAAACAAAAAAACAAAGGAAAATTGGAAGACTTGAACAACTCAACTGAACGGGTAGAGGTCACTCATGGTACTCTGGTCCCCAAGGAAAATGCATCCCAACTGGAACAAAAGCTGTTGAAATTTCAGGAGGAACTTGATCAAGTACGGAATCTGGCGAATCTGTCATTTTCCCTTACCAACCCAGAGGTTACTTTCCCAAATGCTCAGAATCCTGTACCTCCACAAAACATCCCAAAGCAACTAAACCATCTCACTCCTCACCACCGTTGCAATACTTGCCATATCTCAAATAACGCCCCACCGCTCATCCCCGAACTCTAGAACTCCACAAATGGCCACTGCCACACCTAATATAATACCCCCATCTATGTGGAGACTGTGTCGCACTCCATCCAGCCCATTTCAAGCACACCCGAGTCTGATGATAAGGAATTTCTCATCAAAAACCTAGCTGAAGAACTTAAAAAGTCGACTAGCAGAATTCAAGGCGTTGAAGGAAGTAAGGGAATTGAGGGGCTGAACTACGAAAATCTTTGCATACAACCCGATGTAGAACTGCCCCAGGGGTACAAACCTCCTAAGTTTGAGATGTTTGATGGCACAGGGGACCCAAGAGTCCATTTAAGAATGTACTATGACAAGTTGGTTGGAGTAGGAAAAGATGAGAAAATCCGTATGAAGCTTTTCATGAGGAGCTTGAAGGGAGATGGTTTATCTTGGTACATTAGCCAAGATCCAAAGAAGTGGTCGAACTGGGTAAGCATGGCGTCCGACTTTATGGACAGGTTCAGGCTTAACACAGAGAATGCACCGGATGTGTTCTATATTCAAAATCTAATGAAGAAGCTCACAGAAATATTCTGCGAGTATGTTACTCACTGGAGGTCCGAAGCTGCTAAGGTTAGACCTGCCTTAGAAGAAGAACAAATGAACAAATTCTTCATTCGGGCCCAAGACCCACAGTATTAGGAAAGGCTGATGATGATCGAAGGCCATAAATTTTTTGATGATATCAAGCTGGGAGAAAGAATCGAAGAAGGCATCAAAAGCGATATAGTTACGAATTTTGAAGCTTTGCAAGCTACAAACAAATCCTTATAGTCAGGTGGTGTGTCCAAGAAAAGGGACGTATGAGCCATAATGGGGGCACATAGAACCAAATCTCCCATCAAATACCAAACATACCTAATGCCTCCAATCACATATTAGCCTACCCAAAACTACCAAGCACCCTCACCCTCTTACCAAACTCCACCACTCACTTATTAATTACCTCCTGCATATCAGCCCACTTCACCCAAATACTCCCAACCGACACATGTTTACCAAGCCTACAACACTCAACCATCCCACCACCAATCCCCTCCTCCACGCCAAAACTTTCCTAGACCTCGACCAAACTTTGATCGGAGACCCCCAAAATAGTACACGGCCATTGCTGAACCTATCGACCAGTTGTATGAAAGACTCAAAACTGCTGGTTAAGTCACCCTTATCCCTGATGTAACCCCTGAGAACCTTCTCAATGGGTAAATCCAAATAAATCATGTGCATACTATTCCGGCATGAAAGGACACGCCATTGATGAATGTCGTTCCCTGAAAGATAAGATCCAAACTTTAATTGGTAACAAGGTTACTGTGGCAAAGGAACCTACTCTAAATGTCCGTAATAACCCTCTACCGGACCACAAGGGAGGAGGCATTCACATGATTGAAATAGAGGATGATTGGGATCCCAAGGGATCGATCGATTTGATCACAGAAGGTGATGACCCAAAGAAACCAATAGTCACCATTAATCCGATCGTAGTCCAGATTCAGCCCTCTGGGGATGCCAAGGTAAATATGTCCATGCCGCTTGAGTTTGAAGCATCATCATCTGCAAAGACGCCAACGGCAATTGAGGTCAAATTCGTGTCTCCAGCAAAGGCACCTACACCATTCGAAGTTGCAGTTTTACTGCCCAAGGTGCATGCTCCATTCGGAGTGAAGATAGCCATGCCAATTCCAGTGGCAATGTTAGCCATGACACCATTCCATACAAAGGCTATACCATGGGACTACACAGCCAAGGCAAGAAGGAAAGGCAAGTTTATGTTCGAAGAGGCTGTTGCGGCATAAGGTATGACGAGAACTGGTAGAGTTTATACCCCGGAACATCTAGCTGAGTCGAGCAAGCAGGCTTCTAGCTGGCCAACCATCACAGAAACTGGGCCCGATGATCTCTGGAGAAAGATACAGGCCAAAGAATACTCAGTCATTGATCAGCTGAACAAAACACCGACACAAATTTCTATCCTTTGTTTACTACAAAGTTCTGATGCACACAAGAATGTCTTGTTAAGGGTTCTGAGTGAGGCCTATGTACCAAGCAACATCACCGGAGGAGAAATGGAAAATATGGTAGGACAGGTATTGGAAAGTCACAAGATCACTTTTCATGAAGATGAACTGCCACCGGAGGGATTGAGTCACAACAAGGTATTGCACATCACCGTGTAGTATGAAGATTATTTTATAACCAGGATTCTGATTGATAGAGGGTCCAGCCTCAATATTTGTCCGTTGGTAACACTCAGAACACTGTGAAAGGGACTGCACGAGATCAAGGATGGGGACAGCAACGTTAAAGATTTTGATGGTTCCCAAAGATCCACCATTGGGGAAATCAGCCTATGCTTGCAAATGGGTCCTACTTGGTTTGATGTTGATTTTCAAGTAATAGACGTGTCGACATCTTACAATCTGTTATTGGGGCGACCATAGATTCATGATGCTGGGGCTATAGCGTTAACACTACATCAGGTAGTGAAGTTTGAGTGGAATCACCAAGAGGTGATCAACCACGGCAACGGTAGCAATCCCATATACAGTCGCCAGACTATCCCAACAATAGGGGGCAGAAGAAGGATAGGCGGGGAAACTTACCACTGCATCGAGTGAGTCAACGTCATTGATAAAGACAAATGGTGGGACAACAAAATTGAAAGCATACTGAACTGGAGGGGATACGAACCTGACAAAGGACTTGACAAGAACCTCCAAGGAATCACTAAACCTATCAAACTGAAGAAACATGGCACCACCTTCGGTCTGGGATATGAGTATACCTGGAAAGAATTCAACGACTGGTAGCCACCATGGCACGGTCCTTACTACCCATTGGAACAGCTAATACCATGCTTGGAGTAGACTTTCCAATCTGCCAAAGTTATTTCTTGTCATTACTCTCCAATAAATGAGGGGACTATCTGTATACGATCAAAATTGGACTTACCCCTTTTTATGATTAATCGAGACCGGAGCGTGACATGCCAAGGTTCGACCCCCATGTCATATCGGATCATGACACTAAGTTAAATGGCCAAACTCGTGACTCAGGGGCTGATTGAGATCGAGATCAGCCAAGGTCGAGACCGAACGGGATAGAGATCGAGCAAGATCGAGGGAAGCCTGCCGAGCCAAATAACGGAAAGCCAAGATATCCGTGATCCGTCGAGGATCACAGTGAAAATCTTGGCACGTATTAAGAAGAGGCCAATTCATCAGCTAATCATGAGATTTTTTACCATATTTAGGATTGTATTAAGGGTAGGATTTCCCTACTATATAAAAGGGGGCAGATCATTTGTAAAACACATCATATTCACGTTACATAAAGCAATACACTACCTTTTTCTCAAGCACTCCATACTCTGTTACTTTGTTCATATTCTCCAGCAAAATACTTGTTTGATTTAAAGACGACCTAGCTCGAGGATCAAAGCTATACATTTTATTTGGTTTGCTTTATTTTTATTTAATTTCTATATCAATTTACGTTTTCTCTCAGTTTATGCCAAGTAAAATTACGTGTCCTTAAAATCACAGAATAAATTCAATTGTTATCCGTTTTTAGGGTAAACAATAAGGTATTTGCTTAAAAATTTGAAGTAAAACCTTTACCAATGTCTTTTCAATGTTTTCTTAAACTTTTTTTCTTCAATTAAACAACTAAGAATGAAAAGTTTTACGTTCAAGGGACAACACAAGATCAAATGTTATTTGAACCTAATGTGACGAATTCTAATCTTGTTGCTATGTTGGATCTTCTCTAATTTATTTTGTGAGATCAATGGAAAAATGACTAGATAACAAGAGAATTTTACTTCTCATTTTTCCATTTACAATCTTGGTAAAGCTTGAATGACTCGACTCATTCAATGAATTTAGGGAAATTTATATATAACTTGTTCAAAGAAAAATAATTTTATTCAGTTGGTTGATTAAATTGTTGCACCCTTACCTTAATAATTTGCACAATTTACCACCAAATGTTGTGGTGAAGTGATAATACTTCATCCTCAACTAGAGATTTCATGTCTAATCCTTGAGAATATAATTGTCTATGGTATAGAGTATTTTAAAGTAATAAATCTCGAAGCCAATCCAAATTAGTCAAGTTCCAAAGCAGGTATCAGAATCTGGGTGAATTTTTTTATTAAAAAAAATACTATATTTGCCTAAAATAAAGACCTCAAAATGAAAGGCATAGAAAGGAGAGATCCCTACAAATTGGATAAAAGATCATATATATGTAGTATTTATATTGGTTGAGTTAAAGGATAAAGATATAGTAGGGAAGATGAGTTGTGAAGAAAAAGTAGGAGATGTTAGAATCATGTCTTCCTCTTCCCCCATGTGAACTGTTTTGTAATAGCAACCCCTCTCTCCTCTTTCCTTTGTCCTCAAATCACAGTCACATGGAGACTATGAATGTCCCTTTTACACAAAAAAATAAAAATAAAGAATCCCCACCTCTTACATTAATTCAACCAAATCCCAAACCATATATTAGTTTAATTTCTTGAATGTAGCTTCCTTGCACCATCGCATTAATTGTTATGATTCTCTTTTTTTAATAGAAAGAAACTATATATAGGAGACACTAATAATGATTAGTGATAAGTTCAAAGGCATGTTAAGTACCTCTGTCACGCAGAAACCTTGTCTACTGCATGTGCCTGCTATATATCAATACACTAGTATTATCTTCTGTTCTTGAAAAGTTTGAGATTGATGATTTATTTATTCTACATGTAATTTTGATGCCCCCCCCGCCATACATTATTAAACCAAAAAAAAAAAAAAAAACCAACCCCTTGTTCTAGTTAACTTGAATATGACGTCTTTGCTATCTTTTCCTTCTTTTTTCTTCCTGTTTCAGATAGTTAAAAAAAAATAGTTTTGGAGCATATTCTTGGTTTCAAGTTCGCAACTTTTGATATTCTAACGCGGTTCAGAATCTTGTGGGATTATCTCATTGTGGTGTGAAAACAGTAAAATGTCAAAAAAATATTATACCACAAATGTCGGAGAAGAACGATGTAAATTCTTCGTTCTTAAACAAAAGTTTCGAGTTGGGGTTGAGTGCTGAAATAGAATTGGTTTGGATAGGGAATATTGAAGTTGGTGACCATATCATCTAAAAGCTGAAACCGTTAGAGAAAATATAATTTTATTTGGATACGCTCCCTATTTTTTTTAATAGTGGGTGGCGATGAGACTCGAATTCAAAATCTCTGCCTGCTCTAATACCGTGTTAAACTATATAACCATCTCATTTAAAAAAAATTATGTTGTTCGAGAAACATACTTTCATTTATTCAAAAGTAATTATGTCCTCAACATGAAGCAGTACAACCCTATATAGTAGTATATTTTATATGGCGTGATTTTGAGTTAGTTAGGGTGGTTAAAAAAATCCTTCTAAATAAGAAAAAAATTGGCGATGTTTAATAAAGAGGTATAGAAGACCTAAAGTAAATTTGTTGACGGAAAAATCAAAGTTGTAAACCTCCTTCATTGAAATTACAAAAACAAAATTTAATTTGAATTATGAAGGAATTAATATATAAAAAGAATTATTAAAAGAGAGATAGTTAGGTCATGGCAATCCAAGAGGATTAGCATGTGCAATCCAGGAAGAAATTTGAGAAAGATATACCAAATGCTATATGCAACAAAGATTCTTTTGGCTAATATATTAGTCAATGTCGCTCTCCATAATTGTCTAAAAATCGTAATTTTTGGAGAGTTGGGAATCCCAAAAAATTCTCAAAGGGTCCGTACAGAAAAGGAGATTAGGACACAAAAGTAGCATGATTGCACGTGGGAGGAGCCAGCAGGACCCTACTTGTTCATTTCAATCAGAAAGTATAACCAAACGGAACAGCCCAGAAAGTTGAAGGACCATCCAACAATTAACTTTTTACTGCAATTATATTTTTCTTTTAAACAAAAAGAGAGAGAATACTTGCGGGAACCCAAAAACATGGGGTTCAAATGTGCAAATACTAAAAGAGTGGGTCCTGCTTTAGCACATTTTCATCAACTTATGGTAGACAATGTGATATACCACGGCCTACCACTCACAAATCCTGTTTTCTGAATCAAAGAAACTGAATTGTTTTTCTGAATAGAACAGATAAGTGTTTTCCGGCAGCCCGGGGCTCATTTATTGAAAAATGGAGGTCGAAAACGGACCTCCGTCGCTTCTTTTTACATCCTGAATTTTGATTTAATGATAAGAGTGTAACGCATGGAGTGTGGGTTAACATACTCTGAGAGACGAATCTAAGATTTTAAATTTTATAGATTCAAATTTTTATTTTTATCATATTTTATTTAATTTAATGGGGTTACAATTTATTATTTGTAAATATTTAATAATTTTTTAGGTAAAATATAAGGTATGAGCGAAAACTATAGGTTAGAATGAACCCGTAGCATCAATGTTTAACTCAAAAGATATAAGATCCTCTTTGAACAAATCAATCGAAAAGGAAGGGGTAAATCTTAGTTGAGTATAATAAGTACCAGATTAAGTAAAATGAAGATGTGATAGACAATAGAAATTTTTCTTGCTCTCAGATAATGTTTTCTTACAAAGTTTTTGTCCCCCTTTTTACGAAGCCCTTCATCTCCCTTATATACTAAGAGGGACTCTCCTAAGTTGTCAGAGACAAACTCCTAAGAATATTCGATAGAATATTCCCAATATCCCCTAACGAAGCTTACAATGTTACAAGGGTCGTACATTTTTCTTTTTTGTAATAAGGTCGTTTCTTTTGGGACGTTGGCTCGAAGAGGTCTGATCATTTGTCGTGTTCGCCGTAGGTCGTGGTTGGTCAAATTCGGACCCATATAACTATTTATGGGGTTGCGAACGGACGCGTCCTCGATGAGCGGACTTCACACGCTCTCTTGGAGGAATTTGACCCATTGGAATGTTATGGATGGTCAATGAGGGATGGTCATCACGTTCAGCAAAGCAACGGGTGGTACTTTTCACTAGGAAGTGATATCAGCTCCACGTGCGTCATCATTATGCGGGTTTTCGAGACAAGGATTTGACGGCTTGATACTTCGATTCTTGCGCAGCTTTGAGACCTGCCACCTCGATTCTGGCGCCACCCAACCCTATAAATAGGTGGGAATTTGTATTTCTAAAGAACTTTAGCCATTTCTCTCTCGAAGGATCTCTTTCACTCTTCCTCGTTTGCTCTCATATCCTCTTGTTTCTTCTTTCGTTCTTTGCCTGGGGCTTCTACCTTCTTCTTTCTTGTTAGTAATCCTTTGATCGATATTATGCTGAAATCTCGTCGTCCTCATGAAGAGGTTTCTGAGGCTGCTCCGTCATCCACGGTGCCCCCCCTCTGATAGTGGGGATGCAGTGGTAGATGAGGGTGACATCCCTCTTACAGTGGGGGATTTATTACCGAGACACCCTCTATCTCAGAGTGACTTCCTTAAGGACCCTCCTCCCACTCCGAACCCTGTGCTTTCTGAGACTGATCAAGTCTATCCTGACACCCTTTGTATAAAGTATGTCATTCCCGCCCATATAGAAGTTGTTCCGGCGGGAGGGGATTACTAGATGTCCATAGACTGGGGTACTGTGCTTTCTACGAGTATCCTTTTATGATTGGCTACACTCTTCCTCTCTTCCCTCTAGAAGAGGATTTCTATAGATTCTATCAGGTTTGCCTAGCACAGCTCTCTCTGTATACACTCAAGGTGCTCCTGCTATTGACCATGTATGCAGAATTGGCGGAGTGCGGCGTCTCTATCCACCACCTTATGCACCTGTTCACGCATGGCTTTCTCAGGGGTACCATGGTGCATTTGAGACTTAGTGGTATGAAAGGGCTCGTGGTTGGGACGGATGACCGGGCAAGCTATAAGTTTTGGCATAAGTATTTCTTCATCAAGACTGAGCACGTCGCCTCTTATCCCGCCGGATACCCATAGCGGTGGAATGAGAAACGTAAGTGTCATTGCTCATTTTGTTCTCTTTTCTCTTGAATTTGCTGTAAAGCTCGTTTTCTTGCCGTTTTTGCAGCGATGGGCCGTCCGCCTTGCCCTATTGCGGGCCTCCGAGATTTGGTAGCCTGTCTATTAGCCCATGCGGCAGAAAGTCAAACTTGGCCCGCCTTCGTGAAGCGATACGGCCCTAAAGTGTCTTCCGGTAAATGTCGTACTTTACCGCTTTGTTGTTTCCTTAACTGTATTTTAATGGTATGTTCATTTGTAGTGACAGGTCGAGGAGCTTCCAGGCGTAGGGCGCCAATTCCTGCCTTTAGACATGTCGTTGCTGCTGCGGATACACAATTTATATTGAGTGAGTCTATTTGGGAGGATCGTCCTCAACCTGTTCAATTGGGAGATTCATCTCGAGTTGTGGCCACGAGGGAAGAAGGCTCTTCAGCACCGGCCTTACGTTTGTTTGGTAAATTTTTTGACGGGGACGTACCGTTGGAGAGAAAAGGAGAAGGATGGAGCTGCGGAAGGGCGTGGCTACAGATGCCGACAGTTGCAGGGCGTCCCGAACAGCCGTGTTCATGGACGATGCCATTTTGTCGGGGAGATCTCCCCAAATGGAAGGAGTTGACCTAGGGGCGGCTCAGTGCGCTCTGTTAAGGGCAGGGCATCGTCTAACATTGGGGGACACCGTGTTGGGGGTGGCAACTCGGGTTCTGATATCAACCTAGAGGAGGTTAACGAATTTGTGGGTTGTCATACCCATGTGGAGGTGAGGACGGACGGATTTGACCGTCATGTGGTCGTTCCGGGGAGCTACAACATACTGCTGAATAGCGAACAGGTGGCGTCGGCCTTGGCTTCCCTGTGTGCCGCTCCTAAAAGGGAGATGCTTGGGGTAATGAGCGACGTGGAGTTATCTCAGAAGGTCACTGGTATGGCCCTGTAGGTAGGTGCCTTTCCTTCTCTCCCCCTCCTCTTTTTCGTGCCATTGGATTGGTACATTAATTGTCGCACTATATTTTGTTTCTAACTTCTGCCCTTTTTCTTTTGTCAGACCCTCGTCCTGGAGGCGGAGAGGGATCGTCGAGAGAGAAGAAGGACGGGTCTTTATAAGAAGATGATGTCAAAGTATCAGTAGTATCGTACTAAGCATCGGGCGATGTCTGATATTTACCGTTAGGACCTTGAGTTTCAGGTGTTCCGTGAAGGGCTTAAGTAGCGAGAGGGCTAATTGGAGCTCCAGATAGAGGAGTTCAGGGAGAGGGACAAAGAGTTTGTGAGGGTCGTCGCTCGTAATAGTGAACTGGAGGCCTCTCCCAAGGCGAAGGAGGATGAGCTCGAATTGAGCAAGGGGGTAACGACTGAGAACGCCGACTTGCAGGCGAAGGTTGCCGACTTGACCGCTGAGTTGAATGTCAGGACACGGAGATAGAGGGGCTTAAGGGCAAGCTGAACGTTAGCATCGATAAGCTGGAGGCAGCCATTTTTGAATCTGCGTCTTTGGAAGATGCCCTCCGTAATTCTAGGTCGGAACTGACTGGGGAGAGGGAAGCCTCTGGTCATCGATCTGCAGGACTCGAAGGCCGTATCAAAGAATTGGAGGCGGAGCTGGCTACACTAAATGATCAAATGGCCTCGCTAAGGGCGGAGGAGGAGAGTTGACACTCTCAGCCTTTCACGTCTCATCCTACAGCCGACTCGATTGTGCCTCGTCGTTTATATGAGTTGTGGGTTCATGCTGAGGCCCGGTTGGACGTGTATAGGGATTTTTTTATCGAGGGAAGGGTGACCGAGGCGGAGATTGATGTCATTCATACCGCAGCTTGTGCGGCTCGTGAGGCCTGCGGGTATGACCCTCATACTCCCGACAGGGGCGATATCAACTTTGATGATTCGGGTCATCTGGCTTTGGATTCATGGTATGAGGATGCTTATCCCACTGGGGACGATGGATAGACTTAGTTTGTATTTTCTTTTGTTTAGGGATTTTTGTACGGGTCGTACTTGGGCCTGTTTGTAGGAGCAAATGTAAATGATGTTTTAGTGTAATATAAAATTTACTTTTGTTGGCTCATTTTTTCCTGCACTTATCGCGCACGTGATGTTTTTTTGACACCTTTGGCTATTGGGATGTTGCTTCGATATGTCGTCGAAGTTGAATCCTGTCGTGGTTCGAACAAGGTTGAGCCTATGCCATCGTCGATGGCCTTGGCCATTGGTATATTTCTTCGAACTGTCGTCGAAGTAGAATCTCGTTGTGGTTCGAACGAGGTCGAGCTTATGTCATCATCGATGGCCTTTGCCATTAGGATGTTGCTTTGAACTATCATCGAAGTAGAATCCCGTCATTGTTCGAAAGAGGTCGAGCCTATGTCATTATTGTTGACCTTGGCCATTGGGACGTTGCTCCGAACTGTCGTCGAAGTACAGTCCCATCGTGGTTCGAATGAGGTCTAACTTATGTCACCATTGATTTCCTTGGCCATTGGGACGTTGCTTCGAACTATCGCCGAAGTAGAGTCCCGTTGTAGTTCGAATAAGGTCGAACTTCTGTCATCGTCAATGACCTTGGCCATTGGGACGTTGCTTCGAACTGTCGTCGAAGTAGAATCCCATCGTGGTTCGAACGAGGTCGAACTTATGTCATCATCGATGGCCTTGGCCATTGGGACATTTCTTCAAACTGTCCTCAAAGTAGAATCCCATCGTGGTTCGAAAGAGGTCGAACTTATATCATTGTCCATGGCCTTGGCTATTGGGACATTGCTTCGAACTGTCGTCGAAATAGAGTCCCATCGTGGTTCAAATAAGGTCAAACTTATGTCATCGTCGATGGCCTTGGCCATTCTCTGTTTGGAGATTCGGTCGTGCTCCCATAGGAAGACATGATTTTGCTTATGTAATAGAGACACGAATCATATGTTTGCTCTACACATATAATGGAGATTCGACTAAGTTCTTATGAGAATCACATGTCGATCCCGCACGTACGATGGGGATCTATTTATATATAAAATGGAGATTTGGTTAAGTTCTTGTGAGAATCACTTGTCGATTTTGCACGTACAATGGAGATCCACTTATACATATTTAGTCCCTTCATTACTTTGCTCCGGAGAACTTGTTAACAGGTCGAGGTAATGAACATCACTTCGATCCTTGATGCGTCTCCTTTGCCACCTTGTTAAAAACCTCTTTGGGAAAACTCGATTAGGACAAAACCCGGATGAGGGAAAAAGAGTACGACTTAGACGACGCCTTCTTTCAGAAGTGGAAGAACTTAGGATGAGCGACGTTCCAGTTGTTTTGGAATATTTTTCCCTCAATTATTTCTAACTGGAATGATCCTTTGTTTGCTATAGCTATAATTTTGTACGTTCCATCCCAGTTAGTTCCCAGTTTTCCTTCATTAGGGTCTTTTGAAGCTTGTGTCTTATCCTTGAGGACGTAGTATCCGACTTCGAGCGGTTGTACCTTAGATCTCTTGTTGTAGTATTTTTCTACTTGCTAATTTTGAGCCACCATTCTTACGTGGGCCATGTCTTTTCATTCTTCAACTTCATCTAGGTCCTGTAGCCTACTTTCATCGTTACCTATTATGTTCTCGTTGGAGTATCTCAAACTGGGCTCCTCGACCTCGACGGGTATAACTGCGTCAGTTCTGTAGACTAGTGAGTATGGCGTTTCTCCTGTGCTAGTTTTTGGCGCAGTGTTGTATTCCCATAATACTTTTGGTAGCAGTTCAAGACATAACCCTTTGGCTTTCTCAAGCTTCTTTTTCAATATATTCAATATTGTTTTGTTGGAGGACTCGGCTTGACCATTGGCAGCAGGGTGCTATGCGTGGAGAGTATTCGTTTGATGTGCCATTTTTCAAAAAATTCGGTCGTTCTTTTTCCGACAAATTGAGGACCGTTGTCACAACTGATTTCTTTGGGGATGCCAAAATGGCATATGATGTTTTTCCATGTGAAGGCGATGACCTCCTGCTCGCGTACCTGACTGTATGCACCCGCTTCCACCCATTTAGAAAAGTAGTCAGTTAAAACTAATAGGAAGCGTACTTTACTTCGCCCTGCTGGGAGGGGGCCGACTATGTCCATTCCCCACTTTATGAACGGCCATGGCAAAGTGACGGAGTGAAGGAGTTCCCCTGCTTGATGTATCATAGGGGCGTAGTTTTGACATTGACGTAGTCGGCAACTTCTTTTTTCATGGTGGGCCAGTAGTACCCGGTGCGGATAAGACATCGAACAAAGGCGTGATTTCCTATATGGGCACCGCAGTGACCTTCATGTACTTCTTCCAGTACATGCCTGGTTTGGTGCGGTCCAAGGCATTTGGCTAAGGGACCGCCGAACATTCTTTTGTAGAGATCACCGTTCACTAGGCTGTACCGGGCTACCTTTCCCGAATTTTTTGGCTTTTTTTTTGTCTTGCTGGAGTATTCCATCCTACAAATAGGCTAAGAAGCGGTTACGCTAGTCCCAAGTTAAGTTTATAGAATGTACCTCGATGTGGTCTATCGCGGAATGAAGGAGGGTGACCACGTTTTCCTTATTGATATTTTTAGTGGCCGCAGATAGTTTAGCATGACCGTCTACTTCAATATTCTGTGCCCTGGGTATTTTGTCAAGGCGGCATTCATCAAACTCTGGCAGTAGTTTGTGGATTTCTGACTGGTACCTTTGTATCCTCTATTCTCTAATTTTGAAAGTCCCGGTGACCTGATTCACCACGAGTTGGGAGTCGCAGTGGAGGACGAGTTGTCGAGCGCCATATTTAAGGGCTAACTTCAAACCTGCAATCACAGCCTCATACTCGGCTTCGTTGTTAGTCTTCTCGGGGCATCATATGGACTGGCGAATTACTTCGCCTGTTAGGACCTCGAGGACGAGTCCTATTCTCGATCTCGAGGTGTTAGATGCACCATTGGTGTAGAGGATCCAGAGGCTGGTACGTGTAGAGGCATGTAGTGCTTCCTGTTGTACCTCGGGCAATATCTCCGTGCTAAAATCAGTGACGAAGTCTGCGAGTACCTGCAACTTAATGGCGGTTCGTAGTTGGTATGTTATATCGTGCTCGCTTAGCTCTATGGACCATTTGGTGAGCCTGCCCAATAGTTCAGGTTTGTGTAGGATACCTCTTAGGGGGAACGTCATCACCACTTTTATAGGGTGACATTGAAAGTATGGTCTAAGCTTTCGTAAAGCTACGACCAATGCCAAAGCTAGTTTTTCCAGGTGAGGGTATCTCGTCTCGCTATCGATTAAAGTTTTACTGATATAACAAATTAGGGATTGAGTACCTTTATTTTCACAGACCCGGACCGCGCTTATCGCGACTTCAGAAATGGCCAGATACATTAGTAGGCATTCACCTAAGTCCGCTTTGATGAGTAGTGGGGGCGAGGACAGATACGCTTTCAGCTTTCTCAGGGCGTCGACGCATTCATTGTTCTATTGCAGGCCGTGATCTTTTCTTAGCACGTTGAAGAATTTATGGCATCTATCCGACGATCGTGAAATGAACCTTGATAAGGCAGCTATTCGTCCCCTTAGTTTTTGCACCTGCTTCTTGCTGGTAAGTGTCTCCGGTACAGCATTGATTTCCTTGATTTGATCTGGGTTGATGTCGATTCCCCTTTGTGATACTAGGAATTTGAGGAACTTTCCGGAAGCTACGCGGAAGGCACATTTTTCGGGATTCAGTTTCATCTCGTACTGCCTTAGTATTTTAAAGGTTTCTTTCAGATGGCCAATATGGTCCTCTTTCTTTGCCGACTTTACCAGCATATCGTCGATGTAGACCTCCATGGTCTTACCGAGTTGTCCTTTGAACATTTTGGTGACTAACCTCTAATATATGGCCCCTACATTCTTGAGCCCGAAGGGCATCACCTTATAGTAGTACGTCCCTTGATGGGTGATGAAGGTGGTCTTTTCTTGATCTTCCTCAGCCATTAGAATTTGGTTATAGCCGGAGTAGGCATCTAAGAAGCTTAGCAATTCATGCCGTGTTGTTGCATCGATATGCTGGTCGACGTGAGGTAATGGTAAGGAGTCCTTTGAACATGCTTTGTTAAGATCGGTGAAGTCCACGCACATCTGCCATTTCCCGTTCTTCTTTTTTACCAGGACCACATTAGCGATCCATTGGGGGTATTTCGATTCCCTGATGGAACCGTTGGTGAGTAATTTATAAACCTTCTCGCTAACTGCCTCATTTATTGCGGCATTGAATTTTCTCCTTATCTCCCGAACTGGCAGATAGAGTGGGTCGACGTTCAGCTTGTATGGCGATGTCCCTAGGGATTCCTGGCATATATGAGTGGGAGAAAGCAAACAATCAGAATTGTTAGTTAAAAACTCATGATACTTACCTGGCTCTGAGAGGTTGTGTACAATGTAAGCCTTTTTTGTGCTTTTGCTGTTGTCTAGTTGGACGAGGTCGAGCTCTTCTACAGTGGCCTTGCAAGCTTCTATAATGTCGGGGTCCCTGATGTCTTCGGCTTGTACATCGGATTTGGTACCCGACATGGCGGATTGCTATGCTTCTGCACTTGACCCTCTTAGTTGTTTGATGTGCGTATAGTCCTGAACGATTTGGTAGCACTCTTAGGTAGGGTGTAGCTCACCTCCGATAGTGTATATCCCCCATGGGGTGGGAAATTTAATTACTTGGTAGAAGCTTAAGGGGATGGCTCACATGGCGTGTATCCATGGTCGTCCTATGATGGCGTTGTTTGCCGTCTCCTGGTTCATAATGTGAAATATTGTTTCTAGGGTGACCTTTCCCTCCAGAACAGGTAGCACTATTTCTCTAGATGTCTGCTCTACTGAATTGTTAAAACCCGTTAGTGTTATGCAATGCGGTATTATCCTATCCTTGAGCCTCATTTGCACGAGGACTCGCGAGTGGACAATACACGTGCCACTTCCATAGTCTACCATGATTCTTTTTACATCAGTATCAGCGATGCTTAAAGTTATAACCAAAGCATCATAGAGAGGGAAAGACAAATCGTCAGTATCTGACTTATCAAAGACGATATTGTCTTCGAGGTTGTCATACCGTTCATGGGTGACTGTCCATTTGAGTTTGTGTGTGGTGATGAACTTCACATGGTTGATTACCATATCGCTGCCGTAGCCGATGATCATTTGTATGGTATACGCTGGCGAGGGTGGCTTTGGAGGTCCTTGGGATGGGTTGAGTCCTCGAGCGAAACTTGCTCTTCCCTTATCGTTTAGCAGTTCTTTCAGGTACCCCTGGTTTAACATCCTGACTACTTCTTGCTGCAGACTTATGCAATCCTCGGTCTTGTGTCCTTTTTCTTGGTGGAATTCACAGAGGACGTTGGATCTCCTGGCGTTTGGGTCTGATTTCATTTTCTGCGGCTATTGTACCTTTATGCCCAACTTCTCCAGTGCGTACACTATCTCTGAAGGGCAAACATAGAAATTATGAACAGATAGTAATGGAGGCATACCTCTTTCATTTCGGAGAGGGTAGTGTGCCGTGACACGGCATCCGCATGCGGGTTGGATGTACGGATATAGGGCTGATGCCTTTCTCAATTGAAACGTGGCAGTTGATATATTTGCCCTTCATTACATTGGTCACTCCTTATCTCGGTTTGTACTAACTTTAATCACTGAAGCGTCCCGTTCAGGTCTTTCTCGCCTGCCCTTACCTCGGCGCCGTAGGCATTGTGAATTTCTTCCCATGTGGTTGGGGGGTATTTCATGAGTCTACTAAGCAATTTCTTGGTCGCCTTTGATCCGTTCCTATTTAACCCATTTTGAAAGGCTACTACTGCCATCCCTTCTGACACATTCGGTAGAATCATCCCTGCTCTGTTGAATCGGGCCAGAAAATTACAAAGTCCCTCGACCGTCGTTTGTCGGACAACGAAGATATCATTGACCCTAGCTTCGGCCTTTTTCTCTAATGCGTGAGTGGTGACAAATTTATCTGCCATCTCTTCGAACGTCGATATTGATCGCGATGGTAACTGGGAGTACCATGTCAATACTCCACCTGTCAAATTCTCACCAAACTTTTTAAGCAGCACAGACGGTACCTATTATTTCGACAGATCATTGCCTTTTACCACTGTAACATAGTGGATTAGGTGATACTACGGATCCATGGTCCCGTCGTATATTTTCAAGTAGGGTGGCATCTTGAAGGTCTTTGGAATGGGGTGAGGAGCATCCCCTTCGCTATATGGTTGTTTGACGAATCGGCCCACGTCGCATTTTGGCAATTGCTTCGGAGCACCTGGTATTTTATCAACCCTCTCCTGATGTTCCTTCATTTGGTCGCGGAGCATTTTGTTCTCATTTTCCATGTCTTCCATTTTCTTCAAGATAGCCATGAGTGCATCGTTACTTGCATTAGTAACAGTATGGGTGTTGCCCGTTTGTATAGCGCTTGGCACATTGGCGGCAGCCGTGATTTTTGTAGGTGTTATATCTTCGACATCTCCTTGAGTGGGTTTCTTGAGCATGTCGCTCAGAGCACTCGTTAACCATTCTTCTAGAAGCTTCTTGACTAGTTGTGGTGGTCGTGGATGTAGATGCTCTCCTTTCATGCAAGATCGTTAGATCTACATACGAAAGGGGTGAGGTTTCCCCCTCCGGTGTGACGCTTGGCATTGTATTCTCATTGTTTTCTTTATTGGCCTCGTTCAGGGAACTCAGGAGGTTGTTCACGACATCCGCTGCTGTTTTAGCCTTGCTTCCCCTTTTTCAGCCATTGTTGGTTCTTATGAAGTATGAGGAAAAATAGTTATCATTTTCCAGAATCTAGATAAACAACTATGGTTTCAGCTATAGAAATCCCCACAGACGGCGCCAAATTGTTTGACTCAAAAGATATAAGAACCTCTTTGAACAAATCAATCGAAAAGGAAGGGATAAATCTTAGCTGAGTATAATAAGTACCATATTAAGTAAAATGAAGATGTGATCGACAATATAATTTCTCTTTCTCTCAGATAATGTTTTCTTACAAAGTTTTTGTGCCCCTTTTTACGAAGCCATTCATCTCCCTTATAACTAAGAGAGAATCTCCTGAGTTTTCAGAGACAAACTCCCAAGAATATTCGATAGAATATTCCCAATGTTCCCAAACGGGCTTACAATGTTACATGGGTCGTACATTCTTCTTTTTTGTAATAAGGTCATTTCTTTTGGAACGTTGGCTCGAAAAGGTCTGATCGTTTGTCGTGTTCGTCGTAGGTCGTGGTTAGTCAAATTCGGACCCATACAATCAACACTAGATATGCTCCTGAACATACATTGCTTGTTCGAGAAGCAAAAAGTATTGCATAAATTGAAGCGTCTCAAATAACTTTTAGGAGTTAGCTTTCTGAAATATGTTTAACTATTTTATAATTAGGTAGTGTAGATATGTTTTTAACATATTTTAACCGCGTAATAAACAAGTTCAAATTCATGATGGGACATTCGACTACAAAAGTCATTCAGTTTGTAAGGAGGTTGGTAGAGCAATATAAGGAGGAGAAGAGAGACTTATATATGGCGCTCGATCTAGAGAAAAAGCATATGTGAACTTCCTAATGGAAGTTCTACGGAGATGTTTGGAGGCTAGAGGTGTTCTTGTAGCTTATACTATGGTGATTAAGGACATGTATGATGGAGCTAACACCGGGGTTAGGATAGTGGGCGGAGACTCGGACAACTTTCCAGTTGTGATGGGATTGCACCAAGAATTAGCTCTTAGCCCATTTTTGTATGCCTTGGTGATGGATGCACTGACACGCCACATTCAAAAGAAGATGACATGGTGCTATTATTTACAGATGATATAGTACTGAATGATGAGATGCGGTGTGGTGTTAACGCGAGGCTAAATGTTTGGAGACAAACCTTAGAGTTTAAAGGTTTCAAGTTGAGCAGGACCAAGAAAAAATACTTGGAGTGCAGGTTCAGTAACGTGACTCATGAAGCGGGCATGGATGTATGGCATAATATACAAGTCATCCCCAGGAGAGGAAATTTCAAGTACCTTAGGTCGATAATCCAAGAAATGGGGAAATTGACGAGGTTGTTACACATTATACTAAAGCAGGGTAGGTGAAATAGAGGCTTATATCCGGTGTTTTGTGTAATAAGAATGTGCAACCACAACTTAAGGGAAAGTTCTACAGAGTGGCAGTTAGACCGACTGTGAGTATATGATTTTTGCCCTATATGAATTACTCCTATAAAATCCAAAAAATTGATTTTTTCAATTATTTGCTATTTTATAGGATTTTATTAATTCTTTGCACTTTTGTGCACGTTTAATTTTCATTAAAATCATGAAAAATATAAAAAATAGCATACATTGCATTTAGGTTTTGTTTTTAACTTTTTTGGATTAATTGGTTAATTATTTATTTTATTAAAAATAAAAATTACAAAAATGGTCCATTTTTAAATTTTTACCTTTTAATGTTTTGATTAGTGATCTTTTTTTTAATGTAGGATTAAGTAATTTTTATAAATTTTGTAATTACATAATTAGTTTAATTTTACAAATTAAATAATTTAGGATTTTTAATTAAATAAAAAAACAAAGGAAAAAGGAATAAAAGAAGTAATTGAAAAAAAGGGGTTTTAATATGAATTTTGATTAATTCCTTGTATCAAATAGGCCTAATTCTTCCCTAAAGTTAACCCAGATCCAAACCCAAATACACTTGAACCTATCAAAATCAAAACCCGTCCCCTTTAATTCAAACTTAGACCTAGGCACCTGATGGACATCCGCCGTTTCTACAACAAAAATACCCCATCCCTTACGGATCTTCTTCTTCTTTAGAGAACAAAAGCCAAAAATTCCATGGCTTCTACTTAACCAAACCAACAACCCTTTGTTTCTTCCTCTACTAACTGAGAAGACTAAACCAACGGACCTGTTTTCTCCATCTCCTTGAGACCAGCCTCAACGCCCAGCAACCAGCCGCCAACCATCTCCCTTAAACACCCCATTCTCACCTTCTTCTTAACCCCTGGAACCCATGAAGGATCCTTGATCTTCACCCCTTCAAGAATTCCATCGTTGAACGTGCAAAAAGAAACAAACAAAATAAAAGGCTGAACAGATTTCAAGAAAACACACGCACAAAGGAGGGAAAATAATAGATCTGAGCAAAAGAAAATGAAACATAATCGAGAGATGGAGAGGAAAATTAGAGTGAAAAGCTAGGGCTCAAAAGAAGTGTTTATCTTTGTATTTCTATTTTCTTCTGTCTTTTCTTAAAAACTTTAGTTCCATATCTAGAAACTGAGAATACAAAAATATGTACTTTAATTTCTTTCATTCGATTTTGGTTTCAAAATGATGGGTTTTGATTGAATATTGTAGTTGTTTGCGAGTCCGTTTGAGTTTGCCGTCGACCGTTGGTTCTCGTCCGAAGTTCGTGCATCTGCTTGAATCTGATTGCTCCCTATTGCGAATTTCGTCACCAAACTTCATTCATATTTTGTGTTCAAGTAAAGTTAATCAAAGTTCATGTTTATTCAGGTTCATATATGTTTTCCTCGTCTTATTTAGTTTTGTTGGATTTCCATCACTGGTATTCTGTTTTGCTTTCATGCCTAAATGTTTGTCGTTTCAAATTTGTGTTATTCGGACATATTTCGACTGCAATCTGATTTAATTTTGCGATCGCTGAATTGGTATTCAGACTGCATCGAGTTTTACATAAATGGGCAGTATATTCGATTAGTTTTCTTGCTTGAATTCTGACTGATTCGTCGTTTGAAACTGTCCTAATTCATTTGTTTATAAAAATCCATTTGTGCTTCTTTGATATGATTTGAATTGTTAATGCCTTTCATCCTTAAGGATTTCAAAAGGTGTTTACCATGAAAATGATAACTACAATTAAATTTGTCAAATGTGACTCTAAAAATATGTGATCTATTTCCGAGCTAGTTTGTTAAAGTAGATGATGCTAGTATTATGAAATTTAGTGATAAGACGGCAAATAAATGAGATAGCGGGCGAACCAAAGGGTCTGCTACCCGGGCGTGAGCTCGATCGGATAGGACTTTGAGGTCGACCTCGGGGTCGACCTCGGGTGGTTGGGGGGTACTCAGGCGTAATCTAACAGCTAGAAATATAATCAAACGAAGCTATTTATAACCGAAATTAAGTTTGTACGATGAAAATCTATTTATAAAATGAAGAACACGTTTAAAGGCAAAGGATGCTGAGGTATCCTCAGTATCAGTGATAACCAGTGAGCTTTTGTAAGAAAGTAGAGAGAGAGAGATATCTTATTTCATTTTGTAGAATTATGGGAGCAACAACCGTCCTTTACAAGGAAGGGTGAGTCCCCTTTATATAGGAGAGGAGACTTAGTAACAAATATATATATATATATATATATATATATATATATGTATATATACAAAATACGGAGATGTGATGTCTTGACTTAATATCCCAGCATAGGCTAGGGATAGGCCGACCCTGTCAGATTCAATCGCGTGCCTCGGCGAACTCCTTTCTTTATCCCGATCTCAGCTTCGAATTAGGCCTTGATAGACCCCGATGGAAAGGGCTGAGCTGTGGCTTTATATCCTCGGGGTCTCGAGATGTCAAACCGAGGTGGCGTCATATCCTCGGGATATCGAGGTACCTTGCCGAGATGGCTTGATGGCGAGAAATCGAGCCCCCTGATTTCACCGTGCACAGATAGTCTCCACGTTTCTTTGAGGGTAGCGGTAAGAAATGTTTTTGACACCCCGTTCCGCGGGTTCTTGAAATGACATTATGTTGTTGGCGTGGCCCTTAACACAGATGTCGAGGCGTTTCATCTTTTTGCTGCTCTAGGGTTTTCCAAAAATATCATGATTCCTTGCTTTTTGGGATCATATCGTTTGTTTACTAATTCAGCTTCCATGAACGCATTAGTTGCGCTTGTCGTTACATTTTTCGAGGGCAGTAATGGTGCCATCGGTTAATTGGTATCCCCCTATATGAGGGGCTTCTCTTGATCAGTTTTTCATTTGAACTTCTTTCGATATTCATCATAAATTGCTTTCCTGCAATTTTGAAATTTTTTGCTAAGCTTGAGGCCCACGACCTCAGGACCTTACGCCGTATTTGCCATGGCACAACTTTCGATCCCTTCTCGGTTGGATGTAATTGTGCCGCTGTGAGGTTATCGTTGTTGTTGTTGTTACTGTGGTTTCTACCGCCGTTGTTGTTGCTTTCCCTACTGGCTCTGAGCGACAAAGTAGGGGTTCGATTTCCTTCAAACTGGGGAAAAATTAGGATTAAGCACCGCTGCTCGCCCTCCTTTCTTGGCCCGACGTGTTACACCCTCTTTGGATTCCAGAGGGGCATGGTGACGGTCTTTATCGGTTGTTGCCTCCTGGGCCGAGGAAGCATTTCAAGAAATGGCCTCGAGATTGTGGTATTGGCGGGGTTTGCACCATCCAAACTTTTCACCCAGCCACTTCTGGTCTTCTTCTGGCATCTCTTCGTCATTTTGCTCTTCTCCTCCGCCTCCCTCTTTAATATCCCTCCTTTTGGAGATGCTATTTTTGGGAGGATTCGGGATGAGATCCCTTAGGAAATCGACCATGGAAGATATTGTCTTTGAGGTCATATGCCTGAGGGGGTGGCAATGGAAGTGTAACAAACACAGGCTAGATCTTTAGGCTAGGGTATACCTGTATTTCCTCACTTTTTCTGTGTACAATGTAATCGTATATAAGGATATCTCGAGGTTTGTTGTAAGTGAATACTTGTGCAAATATAAAAGAATTTCTTTTGGTTTCTTCCTTCGATGTTTGCCGCGTTCTTTTATATATATTTTTGTTTTAGTGGCTTCAAGTGTATGTTCCTGTTATGTCGTCTGTGACACTGGCCTTGGGCGCGAGTGTTACATCCAGCCTCATGCTGGCGAACTGGCTGTATGCGGGGTCCTTTTGTGATTCCCCGGATTGGGCCATAATCTTAGGCCGTCGGAGCCCTTTCTTCGTGCAAGTGTGATTGGAGCCTTTGGGCCTCAAAGAATGGCCGCTGAGAAAAAATTTGTCTAGGATCCATGATCTTGAAACGCCAGTAACTGCCCGAAGGTGATCATTATATAGAGGACCGGCTGTGCTCCGAACCGTTCTGGTCAGTACCTGGGGTCCGTCTTGTGCGGGGTTGTTTTTTTTAAGTATGCCTTTTACTTTGTAAATCATCCCTGTCACACCTCTTTTTTACGGCGCTTACACCCCGGCAAAAGGGGATATAAACACAAAAGAGTTTTTCCAATTAAAGGACGATTGAGACGGGATTCTTTTATTAAAAGATTCAGAGTCGCCACTTGGGAGATTTATGGTGTCCCAAGTCACCGGTTTGAATCCTGAATCAAGGAAAGGGTTTGACTCTGTATTACAGCCGCGAACCAGAAATCCGAGTAAGGAATTCTGTTAACCCGGGAAAAGGTGTTAGGCACTCCCGAATTCCGTGGTTCTAGCACGGTCGCTCAACTGTTGTATTTTTTATTTTTATCTGATTTTATTTCATGCTAATTTATGTGCTTTTATTTATAAACTTTATAGTTATTATTTATTTTGAAAAGACTTGCGACATCGTGAAAGTACGTTTTCAACCACGTTGCCATCAAGGAACCCATTTTTGTTAGCGCATTTCGACTTTATCAAGATTTAGATTTGAGTTGCAATCAATGCACACCCGGATTTAAGAAAGTAATTTTAATTAAAAACGCGCCTAAAGGTTCTATCGTAGTGATATTTGGGAGAGGCCATTGAAATTTACTAAGATAGCCTCTCCAAATTCTAACTATTTTTAATATTCAATTATTGAGGGCCCCGCAATTATTTTGGGTTTAGCGAGGCTCATCTCCAAATTTTGACCCCTTTTAATTATCATTGGTTTATTTTAAGAATTG
>MU749619.1:265591-276223 GCA_026770625.1 Nicotiana glauca | reverse complement strand
GTATATATATATATATATATATATATATATATATATATATATATATATATATATATATATATATATATATATATATATATATATATATAAAAGATTAGACCTAAAGAAAAAATTTACGCTAAAATAGTATAGAATTTGAGTGTGGTCAAAAATTAAGTGTTCATAGCATGCCCCTTTTTGCCTGGAAACATGAAGAGTTTTCAGGCAAAGAAAATGAACAAGGTGACTCATTTTTGACCTCACTATTATTACAGAGGAAAAGAAGAGAAAAGAAAAAGATGTGACCGGGCCTTGGTTTTAGGCATCCTACATATCCCAGGTTATAAGAGAATCAGGTCACGTGTAGTTCAAGTGAAAGAAGAGGGACAGAGTATTCTCAGAAGGAGAGTCGAGTGAAGATCCGTCGAGGTTCCGATCCGCGGTTCCTACTATTACATCAAAATGAAAAGAAAATTACATTCTCTTGAAATCTAAGAGTTACAAAATTCCTATCTAAATGTCATCTCGAGTCTTGTCTTGATTCTTGACTTGCTTCTCCCATTGACTTTAGACTGAAACTTGATGCTCTTGAGGTAACAGACTATGAAATATTCCTCGCAGGCTTGCTTCTTGATCAGATGATAGGAAGAAGGATGTTAACCATATGTCTCTACATGCATTACGCCAAAACTGGTTGCGGCTGGTATTGAGATCAAACATTTCACTTTCTCTAGAAAGAACTGAAATCTTATTTCGTGCATCAAATCCGTGCTTTACAGAAAGACCTACAAGCCAACACAAACAAACAAAACGAACAAAAATTTTCTGTCCCAGTTTGCATTAGAAAATTTTTGTGAGTTATTGAAAACACATGAAACTATCGTTCCTATTGCAGAATAAAGAATTAAAATTAAAAATAAAATAATCATAAATAAAAACATGCGCGTTTTTTTTAAATAATAGGGGATTGCGTACCTTGTGTTAACAAGAACGAACGCAACCAGGAGATGTAGTACCCTGTGTTGACGATAAGATAAGGCTCGTGTCACTCTGAGATTCTACTAGGGAATATTGTACCCTATGTAGGAAGAAAGTAATGCAACCGGGGGATTTAGTACCCTGTGTTGACAACAAAATGAGGCTCGTGGCACTCTGAAATGCTACCAGGGGATGTCGTACCCTGTGTAGAAAAATAAAAATGCAACCAGGGGATGTAGTACCCTATGTTGGCAATAAAATGAGGCTCGTGGCACTCTGAAACGCTGCTAGGGGATGTCGTGCCCTATGTAGAAAATAAAAATGCAACCAGGGGATGTAGTACCCTGTGTTAGCAACAGAATGAGGCTCGTGGAACTCTAAAATGATACTAGGGGATGTTGTACCCTATGTAGAAAATAATGCAACCAGGGGATGTAGTACCCTGTGTTGGCAATAAAATGAGGCTCGTGGCACTCTGGAACGCTGCTAGGGGATGTCGTACCCTATGCAGAAAATAAAAATGCAACCAGGGGATGTAGTACCCTGTGTTAGCAATAAAATGAGGCTTGTGGCACTCTGAAACACTGCTAGGGGATGTTGTACCCTATGTAGAAAATAATGCAACCAGGGGATGTTGTACCCTGTGTTGACAACAAGATGAGGCTCGTGGCACTCTAAAATGCTACTAGGGGATGTTGTACCCTATGTAAAAAATAATGCAACCAGGGGATGTAGTACTCTGTGTTGAAAGAAACACTACAACAAATGTGATTTTTAACCACGAAAATATTAGCTACAATAGAGAATTCGTCACTAATTATCCATTTTCTGTGACAAAAATTATATTTCGTACTTAAATACATGAGGCACATACTTTTAGTGACAAAAACATAAATTTCGTAGCAAAATTTTTGTCTACTAAAGTTTCCCGCAAAAAAATGAATTGGAGCAAATATTGATTAGTATTAGCCACAAAATTAATATTATTGGTGACAAATTAATTTCGTCACTAATGTTGTAGACAATTGGTGACAAATAATTGTTCGTCTTAAAATTAATTATATTTTCGATACGAAATAGTTTCGTCACTAAAAGTTTTATATTTTTTGCAAACTTAGTTTTTGTCACTAATAGCATCAACAAATTAGTGACGATCAGTGTATGCAAACGGGCTCTAACTATATTATCTATAATATATTAAAATGCCCTTAGCGAAATGTCGTTCGCCTTTTTTATCTTTCAAAAGTAAAATTCACAATAGATAAAATAGTCATTTAATTATTGCTTCAATATTTATGTATATTCATTTAATTAGTAACAGGAGTTCCAATATAGTATTAAGAAACGAATTGGTAAATATACAGATTTAAAGTAATACAGATGCAAAAGTGGAAGACAAAATATAATCTAAATGAGTTAACATTAATTATTTTTTCTTCCTTTGCATTTGTCCAACAAATGACAACTTATATTAAGTTATTTATCATAAAATATTAACTCAATATTGGTTATTTTTAGACTTTACATTGCCACTTATTAGCTTTAGCTTTTTTTAGGAGTTGACAACAATAATTTTTCCCCACAACATCCGTAATATTTTGTTAATTTTAATAAATCGCAGCAATTTAATTTAGTTATTAGTATATATGATAATAATCATGAATTGCTACTTGCTAACAAAAAATTTAATCTTGTGGTATTTTGTGGCAGTAAAATATATTCAAAGTGTAGATAAATTGACAACAATATATTTTCATAGTTATTACAGTGATTTTTTTAATCATTGAAAACACTTAATTTCTTTTTGCCATAAATAAAATACTTAATTTTCTTGCAACTTTTTTTGGTTTCAAATTTTTCTTCAAAGTTCACGAAAAAAGTAGCGGTAAAATTTCCTCCCTTTTCCCCAAATCCTCTTTTAATTAATTACTACCGTTATTTTCATTTCTCCCTAATTTTCCTCCTCATATCTCTCTATGAGATCCTCTTGCCAAGTAACATTTGTTATCATTTTCACTATCAATATATTACTTCTCTTTCTTTCTCAATCTCTCTGTATGTGTGTGTCTATTCTCCAAAACTTTTTCTTGATTTAATAGCATAAAAGACCAAATATGGGATGATGGACATTTCAAGACAAGGTATATAATCTACTCTCCTTTTTTCAATATGTATTTAGGGAATTATAAATTTGGATATCTTCAGATGGCATATCACATGTATATATTAGTGTTTTTATTTATTTTAATTTTATTGTAAGGGAATGAAATTTTTTTGTCTATTGTTCTCTAATTTTTGAGAGGTTAACAGCTCAAAATTTTATCTCTTAGTCTGAATCTGGTTACAACAAAGAAGAACTAGAGTAAGTATCTTTATCAATACTTATTTCTCGTTCTATTATTCTTATTAATTAATATTTGATTTTATTTATAATTAACATTTAAAATATATGTTATCTAAATCATGTGATCATTAAGTATGTACTAAAATTATAACTTTTTTTGTTTTCTATTTTCAGGCACATGATGATAAAAATTATTAGACACACACTAGCATTTGGAGAAGCAACATACTTTATTTTTTTTTTATAATCAATACTCATGTATTTTTATTAGACTTCACGTTAGATAAAATTTATTTTATTTATGTGTTTTAGTTTTAGGAGTTTGTAAGAGATATTATTGTAATATGGTATATATGTTTTTTTATGATCATGGGTACAAAGTTTTGTTGTTACCTTGTATGTTTTATTATATTGTTTCCAACTAGTTTACTCGAGATTTACCTTTTTATTGAATACGAATTTACTTTATTTTCTGTCAATTGTAATAGTCATTAATCATGATAATTATAATAATAATTTTATTTTATCATTGAAAACAATATTTTTTGCAACAAAATAATAGTTTTTCATTAAAAAAATTATAATTTAAAAAAAAAAAGCGAAGTCGTCACTAATTTATCTATTTAGGGACGAAATACTTTTTTGTCTATAAAAAATAGCATGTAGTGACAAAATTGCATCGTCACTAATTAAACTAAATAGTTACTGACGAGACAATTTTATTGGCATTAATGCACTATTTAGTGACGAAACTACACTATTAACTACGACTTTTTTTATATTTTTTGTGACAAATAAGTTTGTCATAAATACTATATATTTAGGGACGAAAAAAATTTCGTAGTTAATATAATTTTATTTAGTGACGAAACACAAAGTTGTCTTTGTATATTATTGGTGACAGTGTTTTAAGGATGAAAGATTGACAAAAAAAACTTTCGTCACAAAAGTTCTTTGGTGACGAAAAATAAACTTTGGGTGACGAAATAATTCATCACTCATAATCAAATTTATTGTAGTGAAAATAATACAACCAGGGGATGTTGTACCCTGTGTTGACAACAAAATGATGCAACCAGAGGATGTAGTACCCTGTGTTGACAGAAAATAATGCAACCAGGGGATGTTGCACCCAGTGTTGACAACAAAATGAGGCTCGTGGCACTTAAGAAATTCTACTAGGGGATGTCGTACCCTATGTAAAAAATAATGCAACCAACGGATGCAGTACCCTGTGTTGGCAGAAAATAATGCAACCAGGGGATGTTGTACCCTGTGTTGACAAAAAATAATGCAACCAGGGGATATTGTACCCTGTGTTGGCAGAAAATAATACAACCAAGGGATGTTGTACCCTGTGTTGACAACAAGATGAGGCTCGTGGCACTCTGAAATGCTACTAGGGGATGTCGTACCCTATGTAGAAAATAATGCAACCAGGGGATGTAGTACCCTGTGTTGGCAGAAAATAATGCAACCAGGGGATGTTGTACCCTGTGTTGACAGACAATAATGCAACCAGGGGATATTGTACCCTATGTTGGCAGAAAATAATACAATCAGGGGATGTTGTACCCTGTGTTGACAACAAGATGAGGCTCGTGGCACTCTGAAATGCTACTAAGGGATGTTGTACCCTATGTAGAAAATAATGCAATCACGGGATGTAGTACCCTGTGTTGATAGAAAATAATGCAACCAGGAGATGTTGTACCCTGTGTTGACAACAAAATGGTGCAACCAGGGGATGTAGTACCCTGTATTGACAGAAAATAATGCAACCAGGGGATGTTGTACCCTCTATTGAAGATAGGGTATTGGTTCCCTCTAATGAAGCCAAAAATAAAATAATTACATGTATATTAAAAAAAAATGATTTGAGAACTTCACTTGGTGGTATTCGTCTTTTCACAAACTATTTCTTAAAGTTATTATGTTTCTGTTCTAAACAAAGAAAGATTTGTTAGTTTTAAAATGGAGGTCGGTTTGTGGCCTTGATTATCTCAATCTCTTGATCTCGGCTCATCTTCTTTAATGATTTCAGCTGCAACTGATTATTTCCTGAATACCAACTGCATTTCTGACTATGGAGAAACTTTAGCTTTTCCAAACTTTGCCATGAAGGTACTTAACCTTTTTTCAACTTTATGTTGCCTTTGTGAGCATTTCGCTTTTGACTTCTTTCAAAGTTTTCCATTTCAAAGCATCGGCCAATCATGGCCAGTCAGGGTTGACTTGATGTCCTTGTTGAGGCTGGGTGCCTTTTGATTAGATCAGCTCGCTTCAAACGAGAACCCTGTAAATCGGTCTTGCTATTTTTTATTTTTTTTGCCTTATTTTGTAACAAAGGTAAACCGAAAGGGATTCAAATAAGAAAAAAACAAACAAACAATGGAATAGAGAATGAGTTTAAAACAAGAGGTGTCCCGTTCGAGGAACAGAAATAGGGACTTATCTAGGAGTACATGCAGACTTCAATGAACATGACATGCCATTTGGACTGGATGCTTGATCTGTATAAACTGTCGGATTCTCAGAAACTCATCACAATTTTTGACTTGAAAGCGGAAAATCTTGATCATGATTGTGTTGATGCTATGGCTGTGTGGATCCTCTTTTCGAGCAACAGTGCCCTTTGTGGGTTTTCACTAGCTGATCTCTCTCATTTTTCTTCTCGCCATCGTCTTATAATGCCCTTTGAGGGTTTTCACTAATAAGACTCTCTCATTTTTATTTTCTCTACTCACCATCGCCCTACAGTGCCCATGAGGATTTTCACCAATATGACTCTCTCATTTTATTTCTCTCATTTGGTTGCATCTGATCCAAGTAACATATCCTCCCATTCTTGAAAATTCTAGCTGATTGATCGGAAGGACTTGAAAGGATTTTGGTAAAAAGAATTTTGGACTTAATTACAACTTTGGAACCTTTCAGGCAAAACCATTGCCGAAACATTATAATATCTTCCCTAGTTTCACTTTTTTGGGAATTTGGATTTTTATTTTAGTTTGACTGAACCTCTGAGAGAGGCTGCCTACGTATCCTTTCGGAATCAAGTCGAACGTAATTCAGGAAACTCTATTTTTGATTTTTTTTTCATTTTTGTTTTCTTTTGCTTTTTTTTCCTTTTTCATTTTTTTTTTCATTTTTTTTCTTTATTTTCTTTGTTATTTTTTTTATTAATAACTTCCAGATTCCAAAGAGGGTAATCAAAGAGAGGGAACTGGCTTAAAGGGTTTGCAAAAGGATTAATAGTGTTTGGGTAGCGAGAAAGAAAGCCTCCATCATGCCAATCAGAGAATGTTAAACCAAGTAATGAGACAGAGTAACTATTGATTGCATCTGTATTGACTGTTGTCTCGAGGACATTTCCTTTGATGTCTCCCAAATACAACGCTCCATTTGGCAATACTCTTGTTGCAATGTATGGACCTTTGCAATTTGGAGCAAATTTTTCCTTAGCTTCTTCATGGTGCGGGAGAATATGTCTCAGGACGAGTTGCCCCACTTCAAATTTCTTGGGCCGTACTTTCTTGTTGTAAGCATGGGCCATTCTTTGTTGTACAACTACCATGGCACACTCTGGCCAATTACTTTCCAACAATCAAAGACAATGTTTCAATCGGGTCTTGACTGAATCTTCATCAGCGATCTCAGCTTCGACAATGATCCGAAGAGAGGGAATCTCATTTTCGGTTCAATTCTTTATTTATTTTCTTACAAGCCTCATCTTCAACAAATTATGCTTCTTGGTTCATTATTTCTAAATCTGACAGCGGTTTAGGATTTGGGAATGAAGTCCGCAAGCATGTCATGTTATTAAAATCTGCATTTATAGAACTTAAAAGAGAATAAGAAAGGTGACAGGATTAAGAAAAGTAACATTCATGGATGATGAAGTATTGATTTCATTTATTTGGGAAAAAAAAATTAGAAGGGTTTACATCAGAATATAAGACAGTAAAGTAAAAACATTTGGATGACACACTGAAATAACTCGAAAGGCAGAAATGATAGCAAGACCGGCTACCGAGACTCCCGTTTGATAGGGAAAGATTCGGGGTTGGCGCCCATTTTTTGTTTCTCTTCTGCCGCAGCAATGGCTACTATGGCTTTCAATGTTGGATCAAATTCCCCATCATCAAATAATCCTGAGCAGGCAATGTCCTGTTGCTCAAATCTGGTAAAGTTAATCCCACATTTGCCTTCATTTTTTTTTTCACCGTCAACTTGACTACTTGCCTTTTCGTGATCTTGAATCAACAACAATGGTGCTTGTTCCATTTGTTGAGAAGATGCTTTTAATTTCGAGGATATTGGATTGTTTGCGTGACTCGCCATTGCAAACCAACAAACCGACCATCTTTAATTAGCTTTTAGAACAATAAGCGTGTTAGAATAAACACTCTCTCTCTCTCTCTCTCTCTTTATTTTTATTTTTTTTAAAAGAACTTTATTCTTTTTTTTTTCAAAATGATTCGATCGAACCTGATGTGGGTTGCCTACGTATCATGTGGACACATGAATCAGATCTTGCGTAGTTCGGGAAGATTAAAAATAAAATAAATAAACTAACTCTCTTTATTTATTTATTTATTTTTCTTATGTGAACTCAGACTATCAGAACTTCTACAATAAGAAAATATTTTTGGGTTTTGAACTTTTTTTTTTTTGAAAGGAGGACTTCTAACAAAAAGAAAGAAATTCTTTATGGATTTTTAAATTTGATGTCTCAAAAATATCTAAAGAAGGAATTAAAGGAAAGCATTTTTTTTTGAATTTTTGAAAATTTGGGGCCGGAACCGATGAGGTTTGCCTACATATCTCACATCCGGTGAGAATCAGACCCGCGTAGTTCTGTTAAAATAGCTAAAAAAATATTTTAAAAATTATAATTTTAAAAACCCTTCAAAATTTATATTAAACAAATGGGTACTTTATGAAAATAATGGGGGAAAATTTCTTTTTCTCTCTCATCTGTTCAATAAATCTATCCTAAAGCTGGTCAGCATTTGAGTGAAGCCTACCAAATAATGTTACATATAGCACATAAAGATGAATATGTTGGTCCGAAAAATTGGTACATGTCCTAGACGGGCCCGACCCCAGTGCCGAGCCCCGCTAAGTCCAACGCACATGATGCAAATAGAGCGTCGCTTACTAGGGATATTCATTGCTTGTGGCTTGTTCTTCTAAGTTTTCAAATCCTAAAGGAGATGGTATCTAGACCTGTGTTACCCGGGTGGACAACCCGAGCCGAGGAGCGTCAAGCGTCACCAATAGTAGAACAGCACTGGCTAGCTAACGGCTCTCCCGCCTAAATATGTGTGACTAAATCCTTCACCAGAAGCTGGTAGGCTAACTGGCTTTATCTCAAG
The DNA here is from genome assembly GCA_026770625.1 of Nicotiana glauca. NCBI lineage: Eukaryota > Viridiplantae > Streptophyta > Magnoliopsida > Solanales > Solanaceae > Nicotiana > Nicotiana glauca. Next base: position 267,541 of record MU749619.1, on the reverse strand, counting down.
ACAGAAGTTTTGTGATGCTAGTAGGCAAACACAGCATAACTACCTATCAGAAGACTCATAGGGGTGCGAGAGACGATACAATTTATATCACAGTTCAAATAAATATTAAAGCGATAAATAAGCAACAAATAACACATTAGGCTTCAAATCACAATAATATCCAAAACATGATAAAAGCCAAACAAGGGTCAATGTACAAAAGCTCGAATTCTTATTAATTTTTCCAGTAGAGTCGCCATCGCTGTCACACCTCTTTTTGCCACAACCCATTACGATCAGGTTGAGTTAGAAGAGTTTTTCCAATTAAAATGACGTTTTGAAAAGGGATTATTTATTATTTAGAGTCGCCACTTGGAATTGAGTTTTGGTGTTCCAAGTCACCTTTAATTGAATACCTTATCAAAAGGAAGATTTGACTCCTAATTTACAGTCTACGAAAACAGAAGACTGAGTAAGGAATTCTGTTGACCGAGGGAAAGGTGTAAGGCACTTCTCGAGTCCCGTGGTTCTAACACGGTCGCTTTATTGACTAATGTAAGGCTTAAATCAATTTTTGGCTATCGTTATATTTTATTCGTTATGGCATGTCTATTACCACTTTACTCAATCTTTATATTTTTATTAATTGTTTTAACCAAAATGCGGTACACACACAAGGTATTTCTTTGAAAGTAGATATTAAACCAAGGTATGAAATGTACACATGGCTAAAATATAACTATTTTAAATTTAAAGGCATCGAGACGCGGGAATGCGTACATGATCCTTTTATTATTTAAACGTATCAATCCAAGGTTCAGGTATGAACACATGGACTAATATTCAAAGTTCGTCTAAAATTTTCTAGTGCTTTAGAGTATTTTAATTATTTTATATTCGAAACATTTATTTTTATAAAATATTATTATTAAGATTATTTGGTCAAAGTTGCGCGAACGTGTACACAATTAAAAATATTTTATTATACCTTGGTTTTAAGTTTAAAAAATCGTAACTATGTCACACGAACGTGTACATAATTACGATAATTTATTTATTAATATGCGCCTAAAGCATACAAGCGAGCGAAGTAATAATATGACTGTGTCTCTACCATATATGATATGGCGTACTTTCACGATCTAACAAGCATGAGAACTTGTAATTACTAACACTAATGAAGGAAACAAAAAGAGTATTTTTAGTATTTTTCTTAGTAGAATGAGCAGCTGCCAAGTTTATTTACTTCCTCTTTTTCTCTTCATTTTAGATAAAAGCTAGAAAACAAATGTCCACAAACAAGAAACAATTAACACATAAAAACAAGTATGACACAGTTCAGCAGACAAATCATGCACGTCCTTATTTTTCCAACCAAAGAATGTAAAGTTTAAAAATAGAAGTAAAAGAATGTACCTCATGTTTTCAAATAAATGTCAACTCGAATAACAATAACTTCACTGGCAGACACAAAATCTCAATCCATGCCAAAAATAGCAGTAGCGTTTACGAAGCAGAGAAGGCAAATGGCTTAACATTGACTTCGACCTCCAAACAAAAAAGATTACAACTTGACTCACCGGAGACTCGACCTCGACAGACCCTCCCACTCGTACAACAATACTTCGTCACTGATTGGTTTTCGGACTGATTTCAGGTGTTGAAGCAATCATTTGCAGCTGATTTTGCTGCTGGTTCGGCGGCTAGTTTATGCGAGAAAGAAACTGGTTTCGTCCAAGTTTGCAAGGCAGTGCTTTCAAGGTGGTTTGGAGAGATCATGGCTGCATTTTTGTGGTGAAAAGGTAGCTGTTTCGAAGTTGTTTGGCTAATCTTCGAGCTTGGATGATGGGTGTGGCTGCGGTCTCTTTTTTTTTTGTGTGAGAGAGATGAGAGCCGCTGGTTCCCTTTCTCTTAATTGTCTGGCCGCTGCTGCCTCTCTCCGTTGAAAGAGATGAGAGCCCTTTTTTTTTT